>JACEIK010002051.1:21386-31793 GCA_018107945.1 Datura stramonium | reverse complement strand
GTATCAATCGATTTAGAAGAGTCCATGCCATATTTTTTAAGTAATTTTTTATGTATTTTTGTTGATGAATCATTGTTCCATTCAAAAATTTGATTTGTAAACCTAAAAAGAAATTGAGCTCACCTATCATATTCATTTTGAATTCACTACTCATCAACAAAGAAAATTCCTTTCACAAGACTTCTTTTGTTGCACCAAAAATAATGTCATCTACATACACTTGTACAATAAATATTGAGTCTTTATCTTTTCATTTTAGAAATAAGGTGTTGTCAACTTTCCCCCTAAAAAATCATTTTCTGTCGAAAAATTTGAAAGGCACTCATACCAAGCTTTGGGAGCTTGTTTTAAATCGTATAAGGCCTTATCCAATTTATACACATAATCAGAAAATTCATTATTGTTAAAGTCAGTAGGTTGACAAACATATACCTCTTCAGTCAATTCCCCATTTAGAAAGGGACTTTTGACATCCATTTGATAGAGTGTGAACTTCATGTGAGCAGCAAAAGCAATGAGCATCCTGATTGCCTTCATCCTTGCAACAGTTGCAAAGGTTTCCTCATAATCGATGCCTTCTTCTTGGTAGTAGACCTGAACCACCTTTGTTCCATGCGACTGTTCCCTATTCATCAAGCTTATTACGGAACACCCACTTTATTCCAATTGTAGTACTCCCTATTGGTGGTGGTTCCAGGTTCTTGCTCCTTTTGAAATGGTGAACTCTTCCTGCATAGCCATTACCCAATATGGATTTTGCAAGGCCTCACGATAATTTTTAGGCTCAATGTAAGATAAGAAGGTTGAATAAGCACAATATTTTTTTATTAGAGGCCCTGGTTTGAATTTTCTTATTAAGATTAGTTATAATTAAATAAGGGGGATAAGAACTTTGATGCTTCCAGGGGCTCAAATTTAATTATTGTGAATTTTCATTATTTATTTATGGAACAGAGTCAGGTGTTGTTCCTTTCTCTATTCCTCCTTCTGAACTTACCACTGTCTCAGGGATTTTCCCCCCTAAATTTTCTAGCTCCTGCCTAGATCCAGTGATAACATTTAAGGAGTCTGTTTCAATGATTGTTCCTTCAGTTTGGGCTAGAGCACTTACTTTTTTGGGTGAGTATTGGTTGGGGCCAATATCATGTTCCTGGAAAGTTGCTTCAACAAAGATGTTAGATTCATCAAATATAACATGAATATTTTCTCCCACACATTTTGTTATTTTGTTATACACTTTATAAGCTTTACTGTTTGAGGAGTATCCAAGGAAAATTCCTTCATCATTTCTTGCATCAAACTTACCTATGGCAGATTTTCTACTATTGTGAATAAAATATTTGCTATCAAAGATACACAAGTTCTTGATACTATATTTTCTTTGTTTGAGAAGTTGATATAGAGTTTTATCAAGATGTGATCTGATCATACATCTATTTATTATATAACAGGTCGTATTTACTGCTTCTGCCTAGAAATTTATAGGAAGTCCACTAGAAATAAACATTGTTCGTGCCATATCTTCTCGTGTCCTATTTTTTCTTTCCATAATCTCATTTTGTTGTGGAATTCTGGGGGCTGAAAATTTATGTTTAATTTTATATTTGTAACAGAAAACAGTAAACTTAGCATTTCCAAATTCAGTGTCATGATCAGATCGAATACTTATTACCTCAAACCCAAGAGTCTGTTGAATCATTTTTGAAAACACTTTAAACATGTCAAATGTGTCATCCTTAGAATATAGAAACAAAGTCCATGTAAAGCGAGAGAAATCATCAAAAACAACAAGAACAAATCTCTTACCTCCACGACTTGCTACCCTCATAGGTCCACAAAGGTCCATATATAGTAATTCAAGCGGCTTGGAGGTCATGATTTCCTTTTTAGGCTTGAAAGATGATCTAATTTGCTTTGCTTTAGCACAAGCATCACATACCTTGTCATCTTTTAATTTAATTTCAGGAAGACCAATGACAAGATTTTTCAAAATAAGTTTATTGAGTAATGAAAGACGAACATGACCCAATCACTTGTGCCAAAGGAGAACATCATCATCAAGAATACTTAAGCAAGTTAATTCATTTTCAGAAAGAGACATAATACAAGCTTTATAGACATTACTGTGTCACTTTTTTTTTATTACAATTTTTCAGACTCGTTATTTATGGCTTTGCACTCAAAGGAAGAAAATAGCACTGTGTTCCCTCAATCGCAAAGTTGAGATATGCTCAACAAGTTGGATTTCAAACCATCCACCAAATAAATATTATTAATTGAGTGAGTAAGAGACTTACCTATTTTACCTATACCAGCTACCGTGTCTTTCTTTCCACCTCCTAAGGACACAGTTCCTCTATTGAAAGCTGTCAGCGAGAGAATTTTTTTTGCTAACTATCATGTGCCTGGAGAAAACACTATCAAGACACTATTTTTTGTTGCTCCCTCTCACTTTAGCCTACAAAAATAATTAAGGGTCAGATTTGGAAACTCAACTAGTTTGGTTCTCCTTCTTTTGATAACTTGAGAAATCAAATCTTTTCTTATCCACTTTACAATATTTTCATTTTTTTCAAGAGTTTTTATCCTAACTAAACATTCATATCTAAAATTTCTAGTATGACCACAATGGCTACATAGTGATATTTCGCCAAACAAACATACTTTCTTTTAACATCCCATTTGAGAGGTTTGCTTTTATAGCTAAGACAAGTTCGACATTATTGTAATATTCATTTAGCCAGGTTAAAGCTTCAAAGGACTTATTCTACTTCTTCATTATGGAAATGTCATAATTAACTCGATTCAAGGTTACTTGAAGTTTTGAATTTATGTTTTTCTCTTTATTCAGTTCCTTTTTCAAGGGAGTAAGTTCATCTTCAAGAGGTCCTTTATCATTGTTAATTATTTCATTTCTCACTATTTTCTCTTTCTTGATGTTAAGCAGTTCAGCTTTCAGAGATAAGACTGTTTCTTCCAATTTGCTATTTTTAGCTTTCTGAGCAGAAACTGTCTCCTCTAGTTTGCTGATTTCAGTAATGAGTGTTTTATGAGTATTTTCAAACTCGATTTTCTGCCCTTTTAAACACTTGCATTAAAATTTCAAATTTGAAAATATTTTGGATATTTTAGTTCTTTCAACACTCATCTTTTGACACTCATCCATCAAAGAAAGTAATAATTTAATAATTGTTTTTGGATAAATTATGTGCTTGAGTTTTGAGATCAGATAAGCTTACCTCAGACGATTCTTCATCAGAGTCTGAATCACTTCTATCCATGAGGGCCAGATTTTCATTTTCAACCTCCTCTCCTTAAGATTCTTCATCGGAAGTTTCACCCTGAGTAGCTTTCATGGCTTTCTTGAAAGCTTTTGAGGCCATTTGTTGTTGTTTTTTTCAATTTCTTCTTTGTTCTTCCTTTAAGAGGGGACAATCCTCTAACAAGTGGTCCATTTTTCCACACTTGAAACATTCCTGAAACTGTCCCTTCTCAAAGTTTCTTGAATCTTCGAGCAAATATCACCATTTCTTCATCGTCAGATTGTGAATCAACCTTAAGGATGATATTGTGTTCCTTCTTGGGTTCTTCAACAACCTTATCAATCTTTTTAAGCTCATAAGTATGCAAATTTCCGATGATCTCATCCATCTACATTATGCTTATTTGTTTTGCTTCTTTTACATTAGGTTCCCAAGAAGCTGGCATAATGTTCAAAATATTTTTGACATTTTCTTCAGTTAAAAATTCTTTCCCAAGAGATTTGAGTTCATTTATGATGCATGTGAATCAGGTAAATATAACTTTGACTGACTCCTTTTCGCCTACGACAAAAAGTTCACTTTTTCGTATGAGCGTGTCAATCCTAAATTGCTTTACCTGATTCATACCTTCATGGGAAAGAGTGAGTGAATTTCAAATTTACTTAATGTTGGTTCATCCCAATATGCGGTTGTATTTATTTATCCCCAATCCAAAGTATAAAGTCTTTATAGCTTTGACATTTTTCTTCATCATTTTGAAGTCATCAACATCAAACTTATCTTTTGTCTTTGGTACTTTCGTTCCATCAGGTTTTACCTTGGTAGGAACCAAAGGCCCCTTCAAGGTAATCATTCAGAGCTGATAATCTTCATCCTTTAAATAAATTTCCAATTCAGTTTTCTCAAAGGCTGTACTGATGGCCATTAAAGAGAGGAGGCCTAGTGATGGACTGTCCCTTGGGCAGAATTATTTCAAAGGTCATTTTAAAAGATCTCTCAAAGGGGTTAGCCTATACTTGAGCAACCTACTTGTCACGCCCCGAGCCTACACCCTGGACGTAACACGGTACTTGAAGCCACAAGTGACCCCAAGTCCACCCTTGGTCTATCATACACTAACATTCTGAGTAAACATGCACAACATAACTTATAAATAACAACTTTATTAGATTAAGAAAATGTAAAGACTGAAAGTAATATATCTGAAATATAATTCTGAAAGACAAGTCTGGTCTGAAAGCCATCTACTAAGGAGTTGCTGGGACAGGTCCCCAGCTAACTCTAAGTCTAAATAAAACCATAACTAAATGAAATAAATAAACAAGGCTCTCGAATGATGAGGATTCACACTCTGATCTGCTGAAGTGGAATGCTCTAAAACTGAAGTAACTATCTGAGCTAAACCTGAGAACCTGCAGCTGTATCATGAAATGATACAACATGAAAGGCATGTGTCAATACTTTAAATGTACTGAGTAAGTGGGAGAGATATACTGAAAATAAAGTCTGAACTGAAATGGCATACCATGACCGACAAGTAACTGAACTGAACTACTGATATAATCTGAAATGGTCAAGACGACCCTGTTTGATGGTCATGGACATGCCCTAGGTCTGAAACACTGAATCTGAGATACTGTACTGAATTGAGTTGTTTATTCTGATACTGGACTGGACTGACTAGTGGGAGAATCTATAACCGACATTTAACCACGTGAGCAAGATGTGGAGTCCGATGTATACACCCTACTGGTAGGACCTAATATACCTTGCCAGGGTATAAAGACATGAACTGAGTGATCACAAAAATATATCTGGGGCCAATCAGGCCAAGTAATACTGAAACTTACCCGGGCAACGTAGTTCTGGGAACCTGGGTACGCTGGAACCCCTACCCTCTCGGTGCTAAGTTCTACTCCCACTGGAACACCTAAACTAAAATACGAAGCTAATAGCTCGAAACTGAGGCCCAAGACTAGTCAGGGACGAATAACTGCATGTACCCTGAGAGCCTTATAAGATCAGATTCTGAAACTAGGTTCTAAGACTGGTCAGAGCGGCTTATCTAGAAGTGTCGTAACCGTCTACAGAACAACTATTAACTGAACTGGGGTCCTGGGGCTAGTCAGAGTTATAACTAAATGTCATAACCGCCTAATGGACCAATTAACTGAAATCTGAATCTGGGTCTGAAAACTGGGAGGCACCACTGACACCTCAAAAATAAATTGAATTCAAACTGATCAGTTGACATTTTTTTGAAAGATTCTGAAGAGACTCTACGTTCTAACTAGTCTGAACTACTAGCAGTTGATAGAGAACTTGGCTTATCCCAACAATATGGGAATTTCATAATATAGAGCAATTTCAAGGATTCTAGGAATTTCATTCAGCAGGGCTAACGTCATTCTCATTAATGGAATATCTATTCCACATGTATAAATACATAGGAAATTCTAGAAAATTTTAGCCCATAGCATTCTTCATTCACTAGAGAAAATTTAATACACAAAATTCATAACTCAAAAGTTAGGGCTTAGATTTACTTATGTATAAACACTGACAATTTGATAGGAATTTATGGGGACCATATCAACAATATACATGAACATCGTTCTAAGTGAAATCAATAAAAATAACCATGAAACCTTTTCATACTCGAAGAACTCAGGGCTTAAAACTGATAAAAGAAATTGAGGGGGGGATCTTCGAGGCACAAGGGAAGAACAATCCCCTTTCTAAAACCCCACATACTTGATGAAGAACCCACAAAAATATTGAGAAATTGATGAGAAGAATGTTGCCCTAGTTCTTGCTCTGAGAATTCTTGAGAGAGCTTATGGTCTACTTTTTTGAGTGCTTGAGTGGGGAATGAGGAAAAGAACCCATTACCCCCACTAAAATGTGTAAAACCAAAGTCAAAACGACGTGGTTTAATGCTTGAGAGGATAGCAAATTACTAAATAGCCCTTAGAAATTCGCAGGGAAAAACTGTTAAGTGTACCTAACGGGTGACCTAACGACTCGTTACCAGGTCCAATGAGTCATTGGGTCCTTCCATCAAGTTCCTTGGAAGAATCTACTGACTCACATGATGAGTCGTCATGACTGGGAACGACTCATCGTGTCGTCCATCAGGTTCACTGGTAGGAAAGCTGGAAAGGACTGGAAACGAAGGACCTGACGAGTCGTTACTGCTGATGACAACTCGTGATGACCTTCCGTCAAGTACACTTTCTACTTTTCTAATTCTGAAACTCCGACTTGGCAAAGGGCGACTTAACAAGTCTCATGCGACCTGATAACAACTCGTGGGGTCGTCCATTGGGAAACACTAACTCATCATCTTGGCATCCTTCTCACGGTTGACCTAACGACTCATTGGGTCCCTTAACGACCCGTCAGGTTGGTCGTTGTAGTTTTCCAGATTTTTTGATTTATTTCCCGGATATTGAATTTGAGATTCCGGGGCATTACAATATCTTCCCCTTGGAAACATTTGTCCTCGAATGTTAGAAAACTCATAGCAACCAGAAAAATAACAATCAAAGCATTCAAATACTGCTCGTTCAACTTCAAGACGACCGAAGTGACTACCTTAATTTTAGATAATATAACTGAACTGAATTTTTCTTTTCATAAAAACAACCAAAGTCAGAAAGAAAATTTAGTTACATGAACTGAATTCAACAACTAGTTCAGGTCTTAAAACAAAATTCACATATCAAACTACAAAGAGTCGATAGAGAACAAGTGTGGGTATTTGGCCCTCATATCTACTTCGGCCTCCCACATAGCTCCTTCAACTTGCTGATTCCTCCATAAAACCTTGACTAAAGCTATTTCCTTATTCCTCAATCTACGAACCTGACGGTCTAGGATTTGGACTGGTACCTCCTCATAGGTGAGGCTATCCTTGACTTCCACACAATCCAATGGCATCACAGAGGTTGGATCTCCGATACACTTTTTCAAAAGTGATACATGGAAAACTGGATGTACAACTGCTAGTTCTGAAGGCAACTCTAGCTCATAGGCCACCTTGCCGATACGCCGCAAAATTCTATAGGGTCCCACATACCTAGGACTGAGTTTCCCTTTCTTTCCAAACCTCATCACCACTTTCATGGGAGAAATTTTCAGGTACACCCAATCATCAACTGCAAAATCCAACTCTCTTCTCTGCACATCGGCATAAGATTTCTGGCTGCTCTGAGTAGTTTTTAACCTTTCTCGAATGAGCTGAACTTTCTACATTGCCTCATCAACCGAGTCTGGCCCTATCAAAGTAGTTTCACCGACTTCAAACCATCCTATAGGAGATCTACACCTCTTACCATATAGTGCCTCAAACGGGCCCATCTGAATGCTAAAATGGTAGCTGTTGTTGTACGCAAATTTGATAAGAGGCAGATGGTCATCCCAATTAACCTTAAAATCGATCGTGCATGCTCTTAGCATATCCTCTAGAGTTTGAATAGTCCGCTCAGCTTGCCCATCTGTCTGCGGGTGAAAAGCTATACTAAGCTTGACCTGAGTACCAAGTCCTTTCTGAAAAGACTTCTAAAATGGGAGGTGAACTAGGTACCCCTGTCTAAAATAATAGCCAATGGAACCCCATGAAGTCTAACCAGCTCCTGAATATAAAGTTTAGCATAATCCTCAGCCGAATCTGTGGTTTTGACTAGGAGAAAGTGAGCTGACTTGGTCATCTGATCTAATACAACCCAGATTGAATCATGCTGCTGGAGAGTCCGCGGCAGACCTGTAATAAAATCCATATTTACTTCTTCCCACTTCCACATGGATATATTGATATCTTGAGTAATGCCCCCTGGCCTTTGATGTTCCACCTTGACTTGCTGCCAGTTCGGACACTTAGCTACAAATTCGGCAATGTCTCTTTTCATGCCGTTCCACCAGTAAATGTCCCTCAAGTCGCGGTACATTTTAGTAGCACCAGGGTGAATAGAATACCTTGAGCCGTGTGCCTCTGCCAAAATCTACTATCTCAACTCACCGATATCTGGCACACACAACCTTCCCTGGTAACGGAGCACTCCATCTCCCCCTTAGGAGAAAGACTCAACTTCTTTTCTGCGAACCGCTTCCTTGAGTTTAAGTAGAACTGAATCTTCATCTTGTCTGGACTTAACTTCAACTACCAAAGATGAATCTAACCCGCTTTGTACTACTGCTCCACCTTCGGCTGAGTCTACTAGTTGCACCCCTAACCAGGCTAGTCTGTGAACATCCTTTGCTAACTCCTTTTTTCCTCCCTCAAAGTGAGCTACACTTCCCATAGATCGCCTTCTTAGGGCGTCAGCCACCACATTGGCCTTGCCCGAGTGATACAGCACACTCATGTCATAATCTTTCAAGAGCTCTAACCACCTTCTCTGTCGGAGGTTTAGGTCCTTCTGGCTGAACATGTACTGAAGACTCTTGTGATCTATAAATACATATATGTGAGCTCTGTACAAGTAATGTCTCCATATTTTTAATCCGAATACCACCGCTTCCAACTCTAAGTCATGAGTTGGATAATTCCTATCGTGAACTTTGAGTTTCCTAGAGGCATAGGCTATCACTTTGCCCCACTGCATCAGAACGCAACCAAGCCCAACTCTAGAGGCGTCACAATATACTACAAACCCATTTGTTCCTTCTAGTAGGGTCAAAACTGGAGCGGTAGTGAGTCGAGTCTTTAACTCCTAAAAACTCTTTTCACACTCATCCGACCACTGGAATTTTACCTTCTTCTGAGTTAACTTGGTCAGAGGGGATGCTATGGAGGAGAAACCTTCAACAAACCAATGGTAATAACCTACTAAACCCAAGAAACTTCTGATCTCGATAGGAGAAGTAGGTCTAGGCCAATCCTTTACTGCTGAAATTTTATGAGGATCTACTTGTATCCCTTCTCCTGTTACCACATGAACCAAGAATGACACACACTTTAACTAGAATTCATACTTGCTGAATTTGGCGAATAGCTGGCAATTCGGAGGGTCTTTAATGCTAACCTTATATGATCGACATGTTCTTCTTTATTTCTGGAGTACACCAGAATGTCGTCGATGAATACAATGATGAAAATATCCAAGTACTGCTTGAAAACCCTATTCATCAAATCCATGAAGGCTGTTGGGGCGTTCGTTAACCCAAAGGACATCACCACAAACTCGTAGTGACCATATCGAGTTATGACTGCTATCTTCGGTATGTCGCACTCTCTGACCCTTAACTGATGGTATCCTGACCTGAGATCGATCTTGGAGAAACAACTGGCTCCCTAAAGTTGGTCGAACATGTCATCAATTCTAGGTAGGGGATATCTGTTCTTGACTGTTACTTTATTCAGTTGATGGTAATCTATGCACATTCTGAGGGTACCGTCCTTTTTACGCACGAATAGCACTGGAGCACCCCAGGGAGAGATGTTGGGTTTGATGAAACCCTTATCAAGGAGGTCTTTTAACTGCTCCTTCAGCTCCTTAAGCTCAGCTGGAGCCATTTTGTAAGGAGGGATGGAGATGGGCTGAGTATCTCGAAGGAGATCTATTTTGAAGTCTATTTCCCGTCCAGGGGGAACTCGGGGAAGATCTTCAGGAAATACATCTGGGAACTTGCTGACAACTGGAACTGACTGAATGGTTGGGGTCTCAAAGTTGGAATCTTTGACCCGAACCAAATGATATAAACATCCATTGGAAATGAGTTTCTAGGCCTTAAGGAAGGAAATAAACCTACCCTTAGGCGCTGAACTGCTGCCCGACCATTCTAAAACTGGCTCATTAGGAAACCTTAATTTGACAACTCTACTTCTGCAATCAACTGAGGCATAGCAGGAGTGCAACCAATCCATGCCGAGAATAAGGTCGAAGTCGACCATTTCTAGTTCTACAAGATCAGCTGGTATGAATTTACTCAAGACTGAGACTGGGCAGTATCTATACACCCGGTTGGCTTTAACTGACTCGCCAACTGGGGTGGAGACTGAGAAGGGTTCTGATAGGACCTTTGGAATGATTCCAAACTGGACTGCTACATAAGGAGTTACAAACGAAAGAGTAGCTCCTGGATCTAGGAGGGCATACACGTCTAGGTGAAAGAGACGTAACATACCAGTAACTACGTCAAG
>JACEIK010002051.1:0-13162 GCA_018107945.1 Datura stramonium | reverse complement strand
GAAAACTAACCCTAACTTTTCTCTAAAGAAACAAGATAAACATTTACTACAATACAAATCCCTTTATAGACATTCACTATAATACAAATAAATTTTTAACACTCCCCCTTAAATTTTTATTCAAGAGATAATGCGCCCATTAAAATCTTACTAGAAAAAATCCAATAAGAAAAAATATAGTAAAGAAAAAAGAGTACACATATCTAATAATATGCATTTTGCCTTCCTCATTAAAATCTTACAAGGAAAACTCAGTGAGACAAAACCCCGTAAGATAAAAAGAGTACAACATGTATGAACTCCCCCTAATGAGAACATTCTTAAATCTTTGCATCCCGATCTTGTGCACTATCTTCTTGAAAATGCTAGATATTTGGTGAATAAATCAGTCACACTGTCACTTGAACAAATCTATTGCACATTGATATCACCATTCTTTTAGAGCTCATGTATGTGGAAAAACTTTGGCGAAATATGCTTCGTTCTATCTCCTTTTATGAATCCTCCCTTTATTTGTGCTATGCATGTTGCATTATCTTCATATAAAATTGTGGGTACTTCATCACATTTCAAATCATATTTTTCTATAATGAGATGTATCATGGACCTCAACCACACATTCTTGGCTTGCTTCATGAATAGCTATTATCTCAGCATGATTTGATGAAGTGGCCATGAGAGACTACTTTGTAGATCTCCAAGATATGGCAGTACCTCCACATATGAACACATAGCCAGTTTGAGATCGAGCTTTGTGTGGATTAGGTAAATACTTTGCATTAGCATAACCAACAAGGTTGGGACTATAATTGTTAAAATAAAACAAGCCCATATCGGTAGTCCCTTTTAGATATTGCATTATGTGTTTGGTCCCATTTCAATGCCTCCTAATAGGAGCAGAACTATAACTTGCTAACAAATTAACCAAAAAGGCTATATCAGGTCTTGTAGTGTTGCAAGATAATTAGTGCACCAATTGCACTAAAATATGGTACTTCACGACCAAGAATTTCGTCATTCTTTTCTTGAGATCGAAATGGATCCTTATTCACATCAAGTGATCGAACAATCATTGGAGTACTTAATATATGTGCTACATCCATATAAAATCTTTTTAACACCTTTTTTATATAGGCAGATTGATGAACAAAGACATCATTTATCAAATAGTCAATTTGCAGAACAAGACATAATTTTATCTTTCTAAGGTCTTTCATCTCAAATTCCTTCTTTAAATAATCATTGCGATTTGAAACTCTATTAGATTTCCAATAAGATTTATGTCATCAACAAAAACAGGAAGTATGACAAACTCCGATGTTGTTTTCTTTATAAAAATGCATGGGAAAATTTTATCATTTATATAACCATCCTTAAATAAATACTCATTAAGATAGTTATACCACATGCGTCCATATTGCTTCAAACTATACAATGATCTTTGCAATCTAATTGAATATATTTCTGGAAACTTTGAAAGATATGCTTCAGGCATCTTACATCTTTCAGGAATTTTCATGTTTATCTCATTATCAAGTGATTCATATAGATAGGTCGTAACCACTTCCATAAAATGCATTTGAAGCCTCTAATGGAAAGAAACTAATAAGATAACGCAATGTTATTGCATCCATAACTGGTGAGTATGTCTCTTCATAGTCGACACCAGACCTTTGTAAAAATCCTTGTGCAACAAGGTATGTCTTATACCTTTGTATTTCATTTTTCTCATTTCTTTTTCATACAAAGATCCATTTATAGGCAACAGGTTTAATACCATTAGGTGTTTGAGCTATAGGTCCAAAAACTTCACACTTGACAGTGGATTCAATTTTGAATGAATTGCTTCTTGCCATTTTGGCATCATTTCTTTATCGACATTCAGTGATAGATTGAGGTTCAAGATCCTCACTATCTTGAATGATTTATGTTGCAACATTATATGCAACGACATAATCTACCACTATATCCGATCGATTAATTTCAAAATCACTTGAATTTATGGATAGTTCCTCATTTTCTTGAGTCTTAGGCTCATTGATTTCTTCATGGGTATTAAAATTGCTCAAGTCTTAAACTTGCATGTGTGGTTCTTTCGCAGTGTCATCTTGACCATTTATTTTTTTCTAGGATTTCGATCCTTAGAACCCAATGGTCCACCACACTTTAGGTGTGCTCTGGATTCATTAGCTATGACACTATTAGATGGTCCTTCAGGGACATCAATTCGATATTCTCTTCAGGAATATGTGATTTAGTAATCCTTTTCAAATCTGTAAATGTGTATGACATTTGATTTGTAATTTTTTACAGGTGAGTAATCTTTTGTACTTCTTGCTCACAAATAGAAGCACGTGGACCAAGATGAAACAGTGATGGATTGTTTCACAAAATTTCTCTTTTGATTTCACTAGTTTCTCTCCCTACTTTTGGGAAAACTTTCTCATCAAACCGACAATCTGCAAATCGAGTAGTGAACATATCTCCAGTTAATGGATCAAGGTAGTGAATAATGGAGGGCGATTCAAACCCAACATAAATTCCTAAACTTCTTTAGGTACTTAAGTTATATTGTAACTTATTTTAAGTTATGTTGAANAATGGAGGGCGATTCAAACCCAACATAAATTCCTAAACTTCTTTAGGTACCCATCTTTGTGCGATGTGGTGGTGCTACAAGCACATATACAACACATCCACAAATTCTCAAATGAGATATATTAGGATCTTGACCCAAAATCAATTGCGACGGAGAAAATTTATGATAATTTGTCAACCTGAGACGAACAAGTGTTGCAACATGCAGAATCGCATGATCCCAAACAGAAGCGAGCAGCCTAGTTTTCATGAGCAATGGTCTTGCTATCAACTGCAGACGTTTAATTAATGACTCAACGAGGCCATTTTGAGTGTGAATATGAGCTACAAGATGTTCAACTTTTATCCAATTGATAAGCATTAATCATTAAATGCTTGGGATGAAAATACTGTAATATTATCAAGGTGAATAGACATAATCTGATTATCATAAAACTGTGCCTGCAATCATATTATTTATGCCAATAATTTTGTAAATTCCAGGTTGTGAGATGACAATAGGCACATATGGGACTATCTAGAAAAAGCATCTATTAGGATCATAAAATATCTAAACGATCCACTAGGTGGGTGGATAGGTCCACAAATATCCCCATGTATATGTTCCAAGAATGCAGGGGACTCAATCTCAATCTTTTTTGGTAATGGTCTCACAATTAATTTTCCTTGATAACAAGCAGTACAAGAAAATTCACCATTTGAAAGAACCTTCAAGTTCTTTAATGGATACTCATTTGAATTTTCTATAATTCGTTTCATCATTATAGATCTAGGATGTCCCAAACAATCATGCCAAAGTAAGAAAGTATTGGAATTAGTAAACTTCTAGTTTACTATAGAATATGCCTCAATTGCACTAATCTTTGTCCAATACAAGTCAGAAGATAAAGCAGGGAACTTTTTTATAACATATGTCTGCCAGAGAAATTCTTTGTGATACCAAGATATTCAAGATTTATCACATCCATTGTATTGATATGATAACCTTTTTCACGGATATATTTAAAACTCAATAAGTTTCTCCAAGACTTAGGAGAAAATACAGTATTATTTATGATGAGTTTAGCTCCGTTAGGCAAGATTAAAATGGAATTTTCAAATCCTTCAATCAAATTGGTACTACCAAAAATCGTAGTAACATTTATCTTGCCCATGTTTAAATGAGAAAAATATTTCTCATCTTTGAATATCCTCTGTGTTGTACCAGAATCAATCAAATAAATATCTTCATAATTTGATAACTTTCTTTGAAAATTATCCATATCTTAGCCTTCAAACTTTTGAGACGGTAGAGTCTCATGCTGATAACATATTATGAAATAATAAAGAAAAAAAAAATTATAAAGAAAGGGAGAAGAAAGAACAATTCTTATTTCTCTGGAGGGATGATTTACAATTAAAAGAACCGTCTATTTATAGGAAAAAACTAACCCTAACTGTTTTTCAAAGAAAAAATATGAACATTCACTACAATACAAATACCTTTAAAGACATTCACTAAAATACAAATATATTTATAACAAAAATTTAATTTTTAGTGTCTTCTTTAAAATTTCAGCATTGCAACAAGCAATCATTTATATATTTGTTCGCAACAAATTTTCGAGTCTAGAAAAATAATAATCAAGACAGAAAAATCGTGTGATAAAATATTTGATTTCAAGTATGATGAGTGTTACAATATCTATATAATCCTCTGATTCTCCCAATGATAATATGAAATATGTTGAACTTGGATTTGATTTGGATTCAAGGTCCTTAGTACCTTAATCTTGAATCTTCATCTTCGAATTATTTATCACGAACAAGTAACTTGATCTTGAACGCCTTGATATTTGCCTTCATTCTTGATCTTGATATTGAACTTGATTACTTGAACTTGATTGCTTAAGCTTGTATCTTGAACTTGTAGCTTTGTAGAGAATTTGCGGTCTTTGATCCACGAGCTCTCTTCTTGCTTTTTGTTCTTAATTTTCTTCTCCTCTTTTGTGAGTTATGAGGACGCCTATTTATAGTTATATTGGTGATGCCTTTGTGTGATTTAATTGGTCAGTTTGAACTGACCAATCATATTCCTTGGTGACATACTTCAATTTGATTGGCTAGAATATGTAACTTACACACTTGGCATGATTTTATTGGCTCATTTGTTTGGCTTGGATTGCCACCTCATTTTGACACATGGCATGATTTTAGTGGCTCATTTATTTGACTTGGATTTCACCTCATTTTGACACGTGGCATGATTTTAATGGATCACTTATTTGACTTGGATTGCCACCTCATTTGACACGTAGCATGGTTTTAGTGGCTCATTTATTTGACTTGAATTTTCACCTCATTTGACATGGTATGATTTTACTGGCTCATTTATTTGACTTGGATTGCCATCTCATTCGACACGTGGCACCTATGTGGGCCTCTAGAAAGATGACATCTTGGGCTAAGTAAAGTGGGTTCATCATTTATAGCTCAATTTGATGGACTAGCCCAACGAAATTGGACCATTCATATTTATTGAATTTAAATAATTAATCCATTCATATTAATCCATAATATTTATTTGGACTAATATAATTTAAGTAATTTAATATTACACCCCATAAGTTTCTAATGTTTAGATGGCCTATTCGTACGTTAAATAAGAGTTTTAAAGTACAATACGTATGAGAAAGGGACCCGGAAAAAGGTCGGACGAGCACGGAGTCGGGACCACGCAGGAGGAGGCCGGGCCAGCTGCCTAAAGGGGCAGCTCGGCACAGACCATGACCCCAGTAATGGGCTCAGTGGCACACCCTCAAATTGGTGCAACAGAGTCCATGCCACGGACCCCTGTCCACCGCCTCAAGTATATAAGTCCCTCCCCTTTGATTCAATGTTATTTATTTACATTTCATACGGCCAGCAAGGAAAAGAACTAAGGTAAATCAATATTTTTCATCCGTTTATGCTGCAGAACGCTGCCCGAATTTAAATTAACTTCAGGTATTGAAGTATAAGGATGCAGGGAGCATTACTACGGAGTTAGTTTCACAAAATTTGCCTGGCAAATCGTAATCCACCGAGCTAAAGTTGTTGGAATTGCCTTAAACTAGTGTCAATATGATCACAGGCTTAAAGTAAGCATTTTTCCCTTCTGGACTTTCGAGAATTTACGAGTTTTCGACTGTGTTTTGTCAAGTTGAAATATAGTTAATATTTATATATAAAGTTATCATTTTCTCCGAATTTAGTACTGGAATTAGCCTCATTCTTCCAATAATACGATTGCAGTTGAGAAGAGCAGTTGAATACGAGCTGAAACTCTCCAGTTAATTAGTAATCGGTGAACGAGGTATGTTAAGGCAAATTCCTTCTGCAAGTTAGTTTCCTATAGCATTGTAACCCAGTCTAAATCCCAGTAAGAGACTTAGAAGAAAGTTAATCAAGAATAGTTGATGTCATTAGCTTAGACTAGTATTTGATGCTTTGTTTGGGGTTTGATTTGTCTATTTAGCCCTCCATGACCAATACCAGGATTATTAGTTGTGTCGACTCCTGCCAAGGGAGAGATGACGTCGCTCTAGAAGGAGTGGCATGCCGTCCGCAAGGGACGAAGATGGGGTCCTAGGTCCTCATAGAGTCCATTCCATGGCTGGACTATTTTACATACGTTGTATCGGTACCACACCCCCGACAAGCCTGATGCCCGGGGTGCAGATATCAAGAGTCCACTGGACTTAGACACAGTTACAGTCAGGGGCCGAGCGGGCTCAGTTGCAGACCCGGAGGACCGGTAGGACGGCAATAGTTACCAATGTGACCCATTATGACCTTAGTAGGGGTATATAGATTGACGTGTATTCACCAGGGCTTATGGGAGCCCCAGGTAGATTGTTCTATGCTGGTTGTACCTTACGGCTTATGGGGCCAGGTAAGGTTCTTGTTTGCTTTAGTTACTGATAGACTAGATAATAGAGGACCCAGCTACTCAGGTATGACTCTTATCCCTTTTCTTTCAGTCATTCTTAGCTCTATCTTTTATATTCATTCATTTACAATTATTGCCTTACATACTCGGTACATGTTGTACTGACGCCCTTTCTGGGGTGCTGCATTATTTTTCTGCAGGTATGGATAGACGAGGAGCAGGTCCCTCATAGCTTTTAGCCCGCGTCACCATAGCAGTTAGCTCCTTTCTTCCGGAGCCTAAGATAGAAGGTTTACTTCTTTTGATTGTGCAGTTTATGGGTAGGTCGGGGCCCTATCCCAACCATGTATGACTCCTAGAGGCTTGCAAATTATTTCTATTTTCCTGTGGTTAGCTGTTGTTGGTCGTGTGGGGCTCATATGTGTTTTAGTTTACATGTTGGTCATGTGGGGTCTTGTTTAGCTGTCAGATTAGCGGCCTTGTCGGCCATAGTTTAGCCTAGCACTAGTCTTACTTTACAGTCATAACTAGACATCATGGTGGTCTTATCGACCCGCATAGGATTCCCTGTTATTGCCTATTTCTAGTTAGCTGTTCTCCTTTACAGGTGGCTATAAGGCCTTGTCGACCGAGGGCTGTGTTTACAGCCGAGATATAGCTCGTTTTTTTCTTGATTTAAGAGTTAGTGTTAGCCTTGCACCAAAGGTGCTTAGGCTCAGTCAGCCCAGTCAGTTCAGATCCTAGTAGGGCACCAGGTGTCAGTCATGCCTCCCAAGGTGGGGCATGACAAACTTGGTATCAGAGCAAGTCGTATCCCAAGGAGTCTGTAAGTCGTGCTAAGTAGAGTCTTGTCTATGGATGTGTTGTGCACCACATTCTATAGGAAGAAGTCTGCGAGGCATGATAGGATGGTTACTCCTCCTTCTTATCCAAGTCATGCTATAGAGTTGTACAGCATAGGGTTGAGTCCCTAAGCTTACCATATTCTTTTATCTATAGAGAAATGACAAACCCATGACACCCCACGACTGATAGGAGATTGGATGTTGCAGTAGGGGAAGGCACTAGCAGGGTGCCTCAGTCAGAGTCAGCCCGATCTGAGGGCGACAGGGGACATCTTCTTGGTATCCCCAACACTCTCCACTATGCCAAGAGCCGCTCGGAGCGGCAAATGTGACGGAACCGCCTCCAGCAGTCTCTATATCGGTACCATCGGATCAGGAGGTTAGGAGTGTTGTTGTTATGCTAGCTCAGATGATGGCTGCACAGCGTCAGCCAGTGGCACCCACAATCACAGAGTCCTTAGGAGGGCTTGGTAGTTTGAGGGTCCGGGAGTTCCTCGCACTAAGTCCCCCGAAGTTCACAGCGACGGACCGAGAGGAGGACCCTCAGGATTTCTTAGATCAGATGCAGCAGATCTTCAGGGTAATGCATGCTACATCTGCAGAGTCGGTTGAGTTAGCGGTATTTTGGCCATGGGATATCGCAGTACTATGGTACGAGAGTTGAGGAGAGGTCTCGAGAGAGAGATGTTTCCCCTCCGACTTGGCCCAGCTTCTCAGAGGCTTTCCTGGACCACTACCTACCACAGGAAATTCGACAGGCCCGGGTTGATTACATCTAGAGAAGGGATTGATGAGTGTTCGAGAGTACACCATGAGGTTCGACTCATTGGGTCGATATGCACCAGTTTTTGTGGATACCATACCGGCTAAGGTGCATCGATTTATTATGGGGATGAATCCAGAGTATGTGGAGACCTGTATTACGACCACTCTGCGAGAGGACATGGATATTGCCCGCGTCCAGGCTTTTTTTCAGTATATTGAAGGAATTAGATAGATGCAACGGGAGATAAGGAGGGCAGATCAGGAGCAGCGCCACAGGACTAGACCAGTGATATGCATAAAAAGTCCCAGGGTGGACCCAGACCACGATTATCAAATAGGCCACCCCGACCCCCACCTCTACAACAACAGCAGGGGAACAGGTTGGGTCGTCGCGGACAGCCAGGGCCCGGTGAGAGCTCACGGTCAGCAGGATCACCACAGCAGAGGGGGTCGGAGCAGAGCAGATTTTTTATACCACTTTGCCCTATTTGCAGTCGACGTCACTCTGGAGCATGCAGGTACGGTTCCACAACCTATTATACTTGTGGACAAGAGAGTCATCAGATGATGGATTGTCCAGCCAGGGGTCAGAGTGATCGGGACCAACAGGATAGATCTTCAGTAGGATCACATGCCCCAGCATCTCCAGCAGGGCGTAGGCCCTCAGCTCCAGCCGGCAGAGGCCAAAGCAGATCAGGGGCATCTAGCTGAGTTACCGATCTAGATAGCACTTATGCCTTACCGGGACGACAGGAGTCAGAGTCGTCGCCGGATGTGGTGACAGGTATGTTGTACATTTTCTCTCATTCTATTTATGTATTGATAGATCCAGGATCCACCTTGTCTTATGTTATCCCATTAGTGGCTTGGAAGTTTGGTATTATGCCAGAATCACTGCAGTAACCTTTTCCAGTGTCTACACCCATCGGTGACTCTATCATAGCCAAGAGGGTCTACCGGAGATGCATAGTAGAGGTTGTTGGTCGTCAGACTTTAGCAGACTTGATAGAACTAGAAATGATTGATTTTGATGCAATTATGGGTATGGATTGGCTGGCGCCATGCTATGCCAATGTTGAATATTGGACCAAGACTGTCCGATTCCACTTTCCAGGGGAGGTTGTACGGGAGTGGAAAGATAGTACAACCACTCCAAAAGGTAGGTTTATTTCCTATCTTCGGGTGAGCAAATTGATAGCAAAGGGGTGTATTTATCATATTGTCAGAGTTCGGGATGTCCAAGAAGAATCTCCGACTCTTCAGTCCATTCCAGTAGTCAATGAATTTCCAGATGTATTCCCGGATTAGCTACCTGGCACTCCCCCTGAACGGGAAATCGACTTTGCAATTGATTTATTACCAGGTACTCAGCCCATATCTATTCCTCTATATGAATGGCTCCTGCTGAGCTTAGAGAATTGAAGGAACAGTTGAAAGATCTGTTAGATAAGGGCTTCATCAGAGCGAGTACTTCACCGTGGGGAGCACCACTTCTGTTTGTGAGAAAGAAGGATGGCTCCCTCCATATGTGCATAGATTACCAGCAGTTGAATAAAGCCACTATCAAGAATAAGTGCTCGCTTCCCGGAATAGACAATTTGTTTGACCAGTTGCAGAGGGAAAAGTATTTCTCAAAAATCGACTTAAGGTCAGGGTACCATCAGGTTCGGGTTCGTGAGAGGGATATTCTGAAAATTGCTTTCAGGACCAGGTATGGCCACTTTGATTTCTATTCATGTCCTTTGGACTGACGAATGCTCCAGCAGTGTTCATGGACTTGATGAACAACATCTTCAGGCCGTATCTGGACCTGTTTGTGATAGTATTTATTGATGATATTCTGGTATATTCCCGCTCAGAGGTAGATCACCGGGATCACCTACGAACAGTGCTCCAGACTCTCAAGAATTGCTAGTTGTATGCAAAGTTTTCTAAATGTGAATTTTGGCTGAATTTAGTAGCCTTTTTGGGCCATATTGTGTCAGATGCTGGCATTCAGGTAGACTCGCAGAAAATTGAAGCAGTGAAAACATGGCCTAGACCTACCACTCCAATCGAGGTATGTAGTTTTCTGGGGTTAGCTGGGTATTATAGAAGGTTCGTGGAAGGATTTTCCACCTTAGCAGCGCCTTTGACCAAGTTAACTTAGAAATCAGCTAAATTTCATTGGACTGAAGCATGTGAACAGAGCTTTCAGGAGTTGAAAAACAGACTGACCTCAGCACCAATATTAGCCTTGCCAGAAGGATTAGAGAGTTATGCAGTATACTGCGATGCTTCAGGCGTCGGGCTAGGATGTGTTCTGATGCAACACGATAAAGTAATTGCTTACGCTTCCAGGCAGCTGAAGAAGCATGAAAGGAACTACCCCACCCATGACCTAGAATTAGCCGTGGTGATTCATGCCTTGAAAATATGAAAGCACTATCTGTATGGCGTTCATGTAGATATTTTCACTGATCACAAGAGTCTCCAGTATATTTTCACACAGAAAGAGTTGAATCTACGGAAGCATCGCTGGTTAGAGCTGTTGAAAGACTATGATGTGAATATTTTGTACCACCCAGGGAGAGCCAATGTGGTAGTAGATACCCTCAGTCGTAAATCCATGGGGAGTTCAGTACACCTAAAGCCAGGACAATGGGAACTGGCCCGAGAATTGCATTAGTTAGCCAGTTTAGCCGTCCGTATAGTCGATTCAGGAGACAATGGAGCAATAATTCAGAATACAGCAGTATTGTCATTAGTTGTAAAAGTGAAAGAGTGACAGTATGAAGATCCTAACCTAGTTCAACTCAGTAGTAAAGCTCAACGAGGGGAAGTAGCAGATTTTAGGGTAACTGGAGACGGAGTTTTGAGGTATAGGGACCACCTTTGTATGCCGGATGCGGCAGGACTTCGTCAGCAGATTATGAGCGAGGTACATTATTCCCGATATTCTCTTCATCCCAGTTCAATGAAGATGTACCATGATATAAAAGAAATTTATTTGTGGCCGGGGATGAAAAATGAGGTAGCAGAATTCGTGGAACAATGTCCTAACTGCCAGCAAGTGAAGGTAGAACATCAAAAATCCGGTGGACTGACACAAGAAATAGAAGTGCCTATGTGGAAATGGGAGGTGATTAATATGGATTTTGTAACAGGGTTACCTCGTACCAGGTGAAAATTTGATTCTATCTGGGTGATTATTGACAGGTTGATGAAATCGGCTCACTTTATACCAATCAGGACCACCTTCTCAGCTGAGGATTATGCCGAGCTTTATATTAGGGAGATAGTCAGATTACATGGTGTCCCAGTATCTATCATTTCTGACAGGGGAGCACAATTTACAGCTAGATTCTGGCAGTCTTTCCAGAAAGGTTTGGGAACCCAGGTTAATCTAAGTACAACATTCCACCCTTAGACAGATGGACAGGTAGAACGTACAATTCAGACGCTCGAGGATATGTTACGGGCATGCGTGCTAGACTTCAGGGGCAGCTGGGAGGAATACTTACCCCTTATTGAGTTTGCTTACAATAACAGTTACCACTCAGCATTTCAAATGACGCCTTATAAGGACTTATATGGGAGGAAATATAGGTCCCAGTTTGTTGGTTCGAGGTTGGAGAATCAGGGTTAATTGGGCCAGATATAATTCATCAGTCAGAAGAGAAAGTAAAGCTTATCAGAGAATGTCTGCTGACAGCTCAGAGCCGCCAGAAATCTTACGCTGATGTGCGGCATAGAAACCTAGAGTTCAGTGTAGGTGACTGGGTATTTCTAAAAATCTCGCCAATGAAGGGCGTAATGAGGTTTGGCAAAAAGGGTAAACTCATTCCAATATTTATTGGGTCGTATCGAATACTCCGGAGAATAGGCCAGGTGACATATGAGCTAGATTTTCCTTCAGAGTTGGAATTTGTTCATCCAGTCTTCTATGCATTGATTCTACAAAAGTGCATAGGGGATCCATCCCGAATTGTGCCAGTTGAGGATGTCCAGGTTACCGAGGAATTATCCTATGAAGAGGTTTCGGTAGCTATATTAGATCGACAGGTTCGCAAATTGAGGACTAAAGATATTGCCTCTGTTAAAGTACTATGGAGGAATAAGAATAGAGAGGAAATGACTTGGGAAGCTGAGGACGACATGAAATCCAAATATCCTCATTTGTTTCTAGTTTATTCCAGACTATCTAGTTAAGATAAGGTATTGATTCAGTTGCTATTTCATGATTTGGGTTATATATAGTGCACAGTTTACTCCAGCCTTATTGTGAAATAGTTGTTATAGTGTTATATGAAGTGCCTGTACTGGACTTTTCTGCGTCGTAGGATTTTTGGATAGTCCATATTACAAGGGAGACTCTGCCGAGTTTTCCAAAATAAGTAGTTATAAGAGTTAAGATGTTTATAAGCTAAATAAGTCATTCGAGGAAGAATATTTCTAGGGGGGGAGGATGTTACACCCCGTAAGTTCCTAATGTTTAGATGGCCTATTCATACGTTGGTTAAGAGTTTTTGAGTACAATACATACGAGAAAGGGGCCCGAGAAAAGGTTGGACGAGCACGGAGTCGGGACCGCGCAGCAGGAGGCCGGGCCAATGGCACGGACCACGTCCCCCACAATGGGCTCTGTGGCATCCCCCTCAAATTGGCACGACAGGGTCCGTGCCACGGACCCCTGTCCACCGCTCAAGTATATAAGTCCCTCCCTTTTGATACAATGTTATTTCTTTACATTTCATACGGCCAGCAAGGAAAAGAACGAAGGTAAATCAATATTTTTCATCCGTTTATGCTGAAGAACGCTGCCTGAATTCAAATTAACTTCAGGTATCGAAGTATAAGGTTGCAGGTAGCATTACTACGGAGTTAGTTTCGTGAAATTCTCCCGGCAACTCGTAACTCCGCGGAGCTAAAGTTGTTGGAATTGCCCTAAACTAGTGTCAATACGATCACAGGCTTAAAGTAAGCATTTTTCCCTTCTGGACTTTCGAGAATTTACGAGTTTTCGACTGTGTTTTGTCAAGTTGAAATATAGTTAATATTTATA
>JACEIK010002050.1:152336-195061 GCA_018107945.1 Datura stramonium | reverse complement strand
TAGCAAGCATGTTCGATCTGAAAATACTATCCATGTTTTGATATTCTATTCTGAATCTCTTTTCTACATTAAACTGATTCTGTTACTGAGCTAACTGTATATGAAATAATATCTGGCTGTCTAATACTGATTTATTGACTTTTATTCTGAATATAGCATAATAACATAAAACATGCTTGCTGGATTCATACTGGACTCAATACTCGACTTTTGGATTCTTTCTTCTAGAATTCATGCTATTTGCTATACCAGGATTACTAACTTGCCGAAGGAACATGCTTTACATACCTCAGTTGTCGGCTTTCCGGCTAACTGGCGTAACTCGACCAATATTCAACTATTTCATCCAACTGTATTCACATTCATATCAATTAGAACCAAATTCAACAATATCCTGGAAGAAAACATCACTTTTAATATATATATATATAGCCCAAACTTTGGCTCATCGAAAAACAGCTGGAAACTCGTTATTTCTCGAAAAGTCCAGAAGAAAGAAATACTCACTTTAGGGCTAGGAGTATATTGACACTAATTTGGAGCAATTCCACTTTCCTTAGCACAGTAGCACGACCGTTTGCCGGCCGAATTTTACGAAACCAAATCCGTAAGAATGCTCTCTGCAGCTTTATACTCCGGTATCTAGGATTAATTTGAGTTTGGACTGCGTATAATGCTGTAATCAGAAGGAAATTTCTATTAAATCTTCACTCCCTCTGTTCTCTTATGTACTCTCTATTATTCTCTGGAAATTTTATGAATTTTATCACTTAAAACCGAAGTTTGGGGCTTTTATACTTGGGGCTGCACCTCACCTCCATGGCACATTGGCCATCGCGGAGGTGAGCCTCCTTGACACTTTGGCCATCGCGGATGAGGTCTGCCAGCCTACTCTTGTGATGGTTCGACGTGTTGCTTATCCGGTCTTTCCCCGGGCCCTTCACCAGCATGTATGGAATTCAAAAACTCTTAACCAACATACTAATAGGCCATCTAAATGTCAAGAATTCACGGGGTGGAACATCCTTCCCCCTATAAGAAAATTCATCCTCGAATGTAAACTTCTACTTATAGGGGTCTCAACTTACTCGACTTACTTTTAGAAAAATTTCGGCAGAGTGTCCCCTGTAATATGGACTATCTCAAAAGCCTGAAATGCAAAAAAATCCAATACAGGTACTCCACACAATACTATAGCATTCATCACGTAAAAGACTAGAGTCGATTATCTCATTTATACATATAATATAAGGCGTTTCATATGATAAAAATACTAACATACCTCTTGACTGACTAGGCTTGAAACAAGTGAGGATATCTGATTTTCATATCTTTCTCTACTTCCCAAGTCATCTCTTCTCGGTTCCTGTTACGCCATAATACTTTGACAGAAGCAATATCTTTAGTTCTCAACCTACGAATCTGCCTGTCTAGTATGGCTACTGGAACCTTTTCATAAGCTAGCTCTTCCGTAACCTGGACATCCTGAACTGGAACAACTCTGGAGGGGTCTCCTATATACTTCCTCAGCATAGATACGTACTCGAACCTTTTCATGCTTGCTTCCGTAACCTCGACATCCCGAACCGGAACAACTCGGGAGGGGTCTCCTATATACCTTCTATGATACGTGGAAAACTGGATGAATAGACTCTAATTTCAGAGGTGTTCCACTCTGTATGCTACGGGCCTATTTCTTCGACGAACTGATAAGGCCCAACAAATCTCTAAGCTCGAGCTACCTTTCTTGCCGAATCTCATCACCCTTTCATTGGAGAAACTTTCAAAAACACCCAGTCATTCACATTAAATTCCACGTTTCTGCGCCGCACATCAGCATACGATTTCGGCGCTTCCGAGTGCTTAGTAGGCATTCTCTCGATAAGCTTTACTCTCTCCTCTCGAGTGATGAATAATATCCGGCCCAATCAACGCCGACTTCTCCTACTTCAAACCACCTAACCGGCGATCTTCATTTCTACCCATATAATGCCTCAAAAGGGCGCCATCTGGAAAGCTGAGTGGTAACTATTGTTATGTTAAACTCAATCGCCGATAAATGCTCATCCCAGCCACCTCTAAAGTCTAACACACATGCCCGTAGCATATACTTGAGCGTATGAATAGTGCTTTCCTCGTCCATCTGCTTTCTAGGGTGGAATGTTGTGCTCAAATTAATCTCAAGGCCCCCAGACCTCTCTGAAACGACTGTTAAAGATCTAGCTATAAATTGTGCTCCTCTATCAGAGATACAGATAATGTAAACACTATTGAACAACATTCGACATACACTGGCGAATATTCCGGCTGTGAGAAAGTAGCTTTTAATGGTGGGGCTGATTGCTCGGCCTGTCAACAATTACCCAAATTGAATCATATCTATGCCTGTACGGGGTAATCCACTACAAAGTCCATGTTTAATGCTTTCCCACTTCCAAAGAGGCACAACTATGTCCCGAGTCAATCTCGCTTGGTTTCGTGCCCGCTTACTTGCCGGCGTTTAGAACACTCGGCTACAAATTCTTCTATTTCTCTTCATACCGGCTACCCGTGATTTCCTTGATATTGTGGTGCATTTTCATCGTGCCTTAGTGGAGAGAATGGGAAGTGGCGTAATGCACCACTCCTAACCGCTGCTTCCAAATATCTGGGAACACAAAGGCAAACTTCTTACATCGCAACACTTCATCCTTAGTTACCTGAACCCGGCGCTTTCTGTCAACTCGCCTTAAGTTGAACTAGGTCAGATCTTCATACCGCTGTTCCTTTTTACCCCCACAACTAATGAAGACACCGTGATGTTCTGAATTACCGCTCTGTTGTCCTCTCTCAAGCTTCTTCTACACCTGACGGCTAGACCGGCTAATTGGTGTATTTCTCTCGGCCAACTCCCCGCTATCGGGCCGCAAGTACGCGAAACTCCTTATGATTTGCGGCTGAGGGCATCTCCTACTACATTGGCTCCTCCCGGATGGTACATAATGTTCACGTCATAATCTTTCAATAACTCCAACCAGCGGCAATGTCGCAAATTCAACTCTCTCCGAGTGAAGATATTTGAAGGCTCTTATGGTCGTTGAAAATATCCATATGGATGCCATACTAGTAATGTCTCCATATCTTTAGGGCGGATTACCGCGCTAGTTCCAGGTCATGGGTAGGATAATTATTTTTGTGTTTTCAACTCGCCTGGAAGCATAAGCAATTACTTTACCATGCTGCATCAACACGCATCCAACCCAACACCCGAAGGCCGCAATACAATTACATAACCCTATACCTTCTCCCCGGTACTACTAACACTAGGCGAGGTTAACTGGCTTTAATTCTGGAAACTCGCTCACATGCCTCTCGTCCACCTGTAAAATTTTACTTCTTTCACGCCACTAGTTAGAGGTGCCGCTATGGTGGAGAATCCTTCAATAAATCTTCTATAGTACCCTGCTAATCCCAGAAAAATCAAGGGACTCGCCTGAGGGTAGGTCTGGGCCATGTTTTTGACCGGCTTCTATTTTCTCCGTGTCTACCGTATATCAAAGATCCTAATATGCCCTAAGAAAGCTACTAAGTTAAGCCAATTCACATTTGGAGAACATGGCATAAAACTTACGGTCCTTGAGACCAAGCACGGTTCGCAAATGATCTTGGTGATCAAACTCGAAGCAGAATACACCAGAATATCATCAATGAAGATAATCACGAACAAATCCAAATACTGCCTGAACACTCTGTTCATTAAGTCCACGAAGGCTGCTGGGGCGTTCGTCAACCCACAGGACATGACTAGGAATTAAAAATGGTCGTATCTCGTCCATGTGCTGTCTTTCGAATGTCCCTTTCACGAACTCGAACTCGATGTATCCGCACTCTCAAATCAATCTTGGGAGAAATATTCGCTCCCTGTAACTAATCAAACAATCATCTATTTCCCGCGGGTTCTTTGACCGTAACCTATTCAACCGCCTGCAATCTATACATGCGGAGCGAGCCATCCTTCTTCACAAATAGAACCGGCGCACCTCAAAATACACTCGGCCCGATAAAGCCCTTATCTAACATCTTTCTCAGCTGCTCCTTTAATTCTCTGAAGTTCGTAGGAGCCATACGTATGATGTGTAGGAATTGATATGGGGTTGAGTTCGGTAGTAAAATCAATTGCAAAATCTATTTCTCTTCGGAGGAATACCGTGTAGCTCATCTGGAAATACGTCAGGAATTCATTAACCACCTGACTATACTGAGAGTCGAAGGTCTCTACCCGAACATCCTAACTCCCGACTAGGTGGTAAATGATCCCTTAGCTATCAACTTCTCGCCTAAAGGTAGAAATAAACCTACCTTTTGGTGTAGTTGTACCGCTCTTCCACTCTCGCATTTCTCCCCCGGAAAGTGGAATCGGACCGCCTTGGTCCAGCATTCTACGTTGGCATAGAACGGCACTAACCAATCCACGCATAATGCCATCGAAATCAATTGCCCTAGTTCTAGCCAGACTTTATAGTCCGACATCTAAATAATCCCTACCGCACACCCTCGATAAACCCTTCTAGCTATAATGGAGTCACCGATGGGTAGATACTGAAAGGGTTGCTGAAGCAATTCTGGTGCAACACTAAACTTTCGAGCCACAAATAGGGTAACGTAGGAGAGAGTAGACTAGGGGCCGCCGACGACACAAATGCATAACTCAGTGCGCCGAGACACTCTAAGGGTGCCCTCATAGCACAAATGTGTCTCAACAAACAATATTCACATATACCAAGCATGTTCGACCAAATACTATCTATGTTTTGATATTCTATTCTGAATCTTTTTTTCTACATTAAACAGATTTTGTTACCGAGCTAGCCGTTGAAATAATATCTCGGCTGTCTCGATACTTATTTATTGACTTTTATTCTAATATAGCATAATAACATAAAACATGCTTGATGGATTCATGTCGACTCAATACTCACTTCGGATTCTTTTTCTAGAATTCACGCCTTGTTATACCAGATTACTAACTTTCCGAAGAAATAGGCTTACATACCTCAATTGCCGCCTTTCCGGCTAACTCGGCATAACTCGACCAATATTCAACTATTTCTTCCAACCGTATTCACATTCATAGCTATTATAACCAAATTCAAAAAATATTCCGGAAGAAAACATAGCTTTTTAATATATATATATATTGCCCAAACTTTTGCTCATCGGAAACAGTTGGAAACTCGCTATTTCTCGAATGTCCAGAAGGAAGAAATACTCACTTTATGGCTAGGAGTATATTGACACTAATTTGAGCAATTCCACTTACCTCGCCAGCACGACCCCGGCCGACTTTATGAATCTAATTCCGTAGGAATGCTCTCTGGAGCAAACTTATACTCCGGTATCTAGGATTAATTTGAGTTTGGACCGCGTATAATGGCATAATCTAAGGAAATTTCTATTAAACCTTTGTGCTCTCGCTGCTTTCTTAGTTACTTCCTCTGCTATTCCTCTCGGGAAATTTTATGAATTTTATCACCTAAAACCGAAGTTTGGGGCTTTATACTTGGGGCTGCACCTCACACGTGACACGTTGGCCATCGCGGAGGTGGAGCCCTCGTGACACGTTGGCCATCGTGGAGGAGGTTGTCCAAATTCTTCGTGATGGTTCGATGTGTCTCTTATCCGCTTCTTCCCTCGTGCTATTCAACAAATAGGTATGTCATTCAAAACTCTTAACAAACACGCAAATAGGCCATCTAAATGTAAAGAATCAATGGGTGTAACTCAAAGTCTATTTCAAGTATGTTTAAGTTTTTTCAAGCCCATATGATCAAGTATGTTTTATGATTTCATGTTATTAGCTTACCATATGGATTTTTGGAGTTCAGACTCCCACTTTTCAACATGTGGTTTTGTTTGAGCCAAGGCTCCTCATGTAATGATTTTAGAATATGCATGTATAGTTATGATTCATCTTCATCTAAGGATGGTGGTCTATCATCGTTGATAAATCCATGGAAAGCGTATGCATGTTTTGGGAGCAGTGTCTAGCACCGAGTA
Source organism: Datura stramonium (assembly GCA_018107945.1). Lineage (NCBI taxonomy): Eukaryota > Viridiplantae > Streptophyta > Magnoliopsida > Solanales > Solanaceae > Datura > Datura stramonium. The sequence continues at coordinate 189,025 of JACEIK010002050.1, read as the reverse complement.
GACTATGGGTAGGTCAATCCTCGTGCCTCAATTACGTGCCAACGTAGGTATGATTAGATTATTAGACCTCCCTTGTGATTTTCCCCTTCCCTAAATGGGCCTTCAGCTTCATATCAATATCATGGTAGCGTTCTTATCCCTGCCCACTCGAAAGCGTAATAGCCGGACCGCTGTAAGCCCTATCATGGTAATGTCGGTTATGTGACGAGTCTCCCATTGTTCCTTATAATTTCAAGCATGCATGTTCATTATTCATGGTATTATGTTTTGAGCAAGTTTGACCCAATGTTCGGTCTCTACTTATGATTATCAGTTTTCAACTTTGGGTCATTCGACAAGCTTGTGTTTAGATCAAGATTTCAGAAAATTGCATGCATGCCTTACTCTCAGAATCTTATCTTGATTATGTTTTATGATATGTGTGATTTATGATTTTACCAATCAGCAGTTTTACTTACCTTGCATACTGGATGGGTTCCATGTACTGATCGTATACTCTATGCTGTATCGTCTCAAGATACAAGCTCTGACATTCAGGTTCATCCTCCAAATATCCATCCCCTCGGTTAACATCGGCCTCGCTAGGAGTTGGTGAGTCCTCACTACCCGAGGACCCATCGCCTGCACCTCGCATTTTAATTTCAGCTTTAGGTGAGTTAGCGGTTTTGACCCATCAACTACCGCATGTTTAGAGGCTATTCGTACATAGTATGTTTTTAGTTTTAGATTGATGCTATGCATTTATATAAGATTTCTTTGAGATTTTTTAGACTTCCTCTATTATATATGGTAGACTTTTTCATTATTTTGTTGAGCTTTATATGTCATTTTCATGCCATGGTCGACTTGGAGCCTCGGGTTCTTGTTCCGTGTCTCACCCGGGGCATATGTTTGGATCATGACAAACTTGGTATTAGAGCAATAGGTTTTGAAGTGTCCTAGGGTGAAAAAGTTTCGTAAGTAGAGTCCTTTTGTGGGTGTGAAGCGTGCCACACGTATGACGAAGAGGCTATGAAATGTTTTACGAAAACTTCCCTTCTTTCATGATCTATGTCGTGAGATGAAATGCTCCTCTATCCATCTAACCGATATACGTGTTTGTAGAATCATGCCTCCTCACCGAGTTAATGGAAGAAGGAATGGAAATAGAAATGACCATTAGAATGGCAATGGGGATGGGCACCAACAGCCCCACCATCTCCCGAGGATCATGTGCCCGAAAGGTGTGGCCCATGTAGAGTTTAGGGCGTCTATTCAGATGTTAACTTAGGCTTTGATCGCCCAAGCTAACCAATAGGCGTGAGCGCATGTCCCCCTGCACGGGAATGCGACACTGCGGGAGATCTGGGACTTTTTGAGGATGAACCCCTTCAGAGTTTTTCTGATCAAAGGTGGATGAGGATCCACACGAGTTTATCGATGAGATTCAAAATCACCTGCATCATGGGAGTAATGGGGGAGGAGTGTGCAGACATTTGGCCTCTTATCAACAAAAGGGCTAGCACATATCCGGGTTTAGACGTAGAAGGATGGTAGGGCAGTTGAAGCGGGTTCTATCTTGTTGGAATGATTTCCATACCGCATTATTGGAGTGTTCTTTCCTCGAGATATGAGGGAAATAAAAGCAGATGAGTTTGTGAACTTGAGACAGTAACATGACTGTCCAGTGAGTATGCTCTAGAGTTCACCCACCTATCCAAATATGCACCCGAGATGGTGGCGCACTGTATGCTCATGTGAGTCGATTCATGCATGGGATAACAGATTGTTTGGTCAAAGATTGTCGAACTATGATGTTTCATTAGACATTGACTTCTCATGAGGTCCTCTATGCCCAAAAGATGGAGGCAATGCAAAAGAGTGAGTCGGAGAGAGAGGCCAAGAGGCCGGGATCGATAGCTTTGGATTCTCCCCAAAGAAAGATCCGTGGTAGGCACCCGTCGGGGCAATCGCACCAGAGATCATCAGCCCCAGCGCCGTCAGCAGCGAGTGTACCATCCGTATCTATGCGCAACCAAAGGGGACGAGCATCGTGATCTCAGTTGTGGAGCCGATCTCTGTATAGCGTAGTATTCTAGCTTGTGATAGGTGTGCCAAGAAGCACACTAGTCGTAGCTTCTAGCGTATATAGGTTCTTGTTTCGGGTATGGGTGCCCAGACATATTATCGAGGTTGTCCAACAGCTAGATGGGGCCATGGTAGATGTTTGACTCAACCACTAGCTCAAAGAGTCCCACCAAAGACGCTCGCCTCGCAGGGTGCCTCCACAGTGCAAGGGTGGTGGTCAGTTCGGCCGAATAGATTCTATGCCCTCACACCTTTTCAAGAGTAGGAGGCCTCTCAAGATGTAGTCACTGGTATGTTACGAGTATTCCACCTTAATTTATATGATTTTTAGATCTAGGGCTACTATCTTTTGATTCCCATGTTGCTAGTAGTTTTAGAGTCGCCTCCCGAAATCCTATCGGGACCCTTTTTCAGTCTCTACTCCATTCAATGATTCAAATATTGCTCGACGTGTATATAGAAATTTCCTGTCACAGTTCTTCAAAAGTCACCTCAACAGATTTAGTAGAGCTAGCCAAGAAAGATTTTTATGTTATCTCGTGGGCAGCGGATTGGCTACATTCATGTTATCCCTCAATAAATTGTAGAACCCGCAAAAGAGAGTTTGATTCTAGGCAGCCATGTCCTAGAGTTGAAGGGTAGTTCAGCTATACCGTAGGTCATTTCATTTTCTAGCTAAGGCTAGAAAATAATTTCAAAGCTGATCTTGGGCATATTTATATGCCCAAGGGATACTCAAATGCGTCATTTCATCTTGTTTATCTAACGATATTTGTACATTCTCATGTAAATTATTGTAAAATGTGAATTTTACTAACCAACATGATTAGCGGCGGTTTTTGGCAGAAAATATAATTTTATGAAGCTAAGATGCATGTTGGGAGGAATCGAAAATGGACTCGAAGCGAGCAAGGAAATGGCCAAGAAAGCATGGATTAAAGGGGGCTCCGCGATAGAGTCGTCACGCTGCCATCGCGGATGCATTCTGCCCCGATGATAAAAATTGGAAAAATTCGTATATGATGTCCGCGCGCTCCGCTGGCCATTGGACCTAATTACCTGGAACTTGGAATTCCAGTGAAGGTGCGCGTTCGTGCCGTGTCACGTTGGTCGACTCCGCTGCTGCATGCCATGCCACGTTGGGATTAAGTACCCGACGACCAAATTCCAAGAAGGGAAAGGCCGTGCCGTGTCACGGAGGCAAAGGTTCGCGATGCACTCCGTGACACGTTGCTTGTTATTCCGGGAAAAATTCCCACCAGTATAAAAGAACACTTAGGTTCATTTTTAATTATTCCGACTTGATGGAGCAAGAACGGGTTACAAAGAAGTTGAGGGGACGAAAATCTTAGGGTTTTTCTCATCTCTTTCTCCTTTCTTTCAATTGTTTGTATGATTTACACTCATTTGATGATGTTTAATCCACAAATGAGTGGCTAAATTCACTTCTTGCTGAGGTAAAGAACATTTGTAGTGAAATGTGATTGCTGATCATTTGGTTTTCCATCTTTTCTTCCATGGTTGTTCTATTAATTCTGTTCTTACTGCATTAATGTTTGGCCAATGTTAATGTATATCAAAAAGTCCGGTTTCAGAGAGAGCACGAAATTGGAAAGTTAGGAATTGATAGGATATGACTTTTCTTAGTTTGGGAAAATTGAGAATTCATTTACCTTCAGATAGAAATATACCAAAGTCGTATTAGTCAATTACGGAATCTAGCTTTTGTATGGCTAGAACATGAATTTCTTTTATCACGTAAATGTAGGTGGAAGGTTCATGATTCTTAAGTTGGGTTAAATATGAGAGTTTTAACTATAGGCACAATTCTTGACTAGCAACCGGAGAAAAGATTAATCAAATTGTATTGGTAATTTATTTCTCTACATGTTCGTGTTAGCCTCAAAGATGCTCACATTCATAGTTCGACTCAAATTGTATACTTAATTTTAGACTTAGTATAAAATTAAAACCATAAAATAAAATACTTTTCTTAACATTGTTGTCTGCATTTTTAGAGTTATAGTTTAGTGACACTTGAGTAGATTTGTACCGTAGTCCGGCCCCCTGTGGGATCGATACCTTGCTTACTTGAGCCATTTAATACTTGTTCAACCACGTGCACTTGCGTGTAGTCATCCGCACGATGAACAAGTTTTGGCGCCGTTGCCGGACTCGGCAATTGGTAAAAATTTTCTTAAGTGTTAGTTTGCTATTTCTATATTAGTGCTGACAACTTGGTCTTAGTTTTTGTTTTAATTTCGTTTGATTTTTCCTGATACCCTTCTTGACATGACATCATGGAATACAAATGGTTTAAATGGTGGATACTCATATTCTAAGTAATCTTGTATGAATTTCGAAGGACACCACTTGTGGCAACACTGTACCACGGCAACATATGTGGTGGTTATGATGGCCATTGGGATGGCTAATAGTCCGAATGCATACTCCCTCCCCCGAGCCCTACTATGATCCTTCGTTGTTTACAGATGAATATAGGCACGTCGAACATGAGGACTTGGGATGCCAAGCCCGAATAGAAGACATGCTGAAACAACTCCTTGAGCAATCAGAAGCAATGAAGGAGGCAATGGCAACATTGATAGTTCAGGAAGAGGATAATGCAGAGGCTCTAAAAGGATGAGCGTAAATTTACTTGAGATGATTGTTGAGCGAAGCTTGTGATAAATTGGGTGTGTGCAATGCTTGTAGGCGATATTCAAGGGGAACTACAAGAGGAAGAAAGGGTGAATTTTTCAAATGAAGCCCTACCATTAGAATCTCTTGAGTGTTCCCATGATGGGCTCACACTTTTGGAAAATTCATTCAGGAAAGAAGAGATAGAGTATACCCCATTTGTCATTAATGGAGAGACAAATGTTGTTGCGGAGAAGGTGTATACATCGCAAGGGAGGTCAAATCACAATGCGCTTTCGTAGTCGAGGTGTATTGGACCCCACTCACAGCATTTTTCGACATTGAGTTTGGGGGACGACATGAAATAGAGTCTCCCAAGCGAGCAGAGGAATGACTCGGAGGAGGACCAAGCCCCGCATAATTTGGAATTGGCCGATTTTAATAGACAAATGACTTACCGACTTAAGGGCCAAATAAGCGTCAAAGGCGACATTCCATCGTTGGTCCTCGACACTTTTCACCACCACCCCTAGAACATAAAAGGAAATTAGAGAAGAAATTAGGGTGAGATTCATATCCTCGGGGTGGGAGGAAAAAGCGTGAAACGTAATACGTCGTGCCGCAACGTAAAATTAGGTGTCGCGTGGGAGGCAACCCAAGGGCAAATCCATGGGTACCATTTTAGTTTCTTGCATTAGGAGTTGATTTTATTTTCATCTTTTGTTGTTTTGGTGGGAAGTTGCTACGATGGGAGGGGAAGTCTCGAGTACCTCGTGGAGGAGGAAGCTAACAAGCATGGAAGAGAACAAGTGTGGGGTCGACTACCCATTTGTGAAAAATGGGAATGAAAGCATGCGATTGACTAAGCCTAAAGGATCAGTGGAGTATTGCTCACCCTCATTAAATGTTAAGTTGAGGCTAAGGGAAAATTTAAAATTCTTTCGCTTAACGATTTGGTGAATGTACGTGTGTGAGAAATAATTGGAAAAAATATAAAAAAAATAAATAAAGTAAAAAAAAATTGTGTGCGTTGAAACCTATGAATTGTAACCAATTTCTATTGTCGATGAATTCAAGTTGAACGGAGGGAAAAATGGGCGTAGGATCGCAAATGAAAATCGAGGTGAGATTAAAAAATAAAAGGTGGCAAAACAAAGGAGCCCACGCGTTGTCTCCCGTGTCACGGAGGAGGGTCGCGCTACCCTCCGTGACACTTGAAGGCAATTCTGGAATTTGTAAAACTCTGCAACACTCCGCGCGATGGCTCCGTGTCACGGGAGGGGGTGCTCCGCGTTACCCACGTGACACGTTGAGGTGTTGACCCGCGCCTGGCTCACGGGGTCGCCGGGTAACCCGCGTGAAACCCCTTTTAACCCCCGAACTCCCTCATTTTTCCTCATTTTTCACTCATGACAAAACCCCTAAAATCCTTCCCTCCTCCCCCAACGTGACACCTGACCTAGAATAGAATTTTCTTCAACTTTTCTTCAATTTCATCGAATTAAAGGTATGTTCCCAAACTTAATCTATTTTTGCCTAAATTTTCAATTTTGAGCATGTGAGGTGAGTAAACCCGCCCTAATTGTAAATTGAGCGTGAATTAAGCAAGTTAGTGTGGGATTGACGTTCGTAGTATCGCTGTGATTATATAACCTCGATAAATACATGTTTGATTGAATTGTTGCGAGATTGGTACCTAGGGTTAGAAGTTGAATAGGAAGAAACTAAAATTGGGTTGAAATGTGAAATATTTTGGGTTGTGCATGTTGGGTGATGTGATTTATGTAGTGATTAATGTTTAATATGCTAAATAAACAAGGGATTTTCGGTAATGAAATTGTGATAGTTAGAAATTGGTGAATTGCGTAGGTTGGGTTGAATTTTGCTAAGTGCTATGTGATGAAATGTGATTGATGGTAATGTTGTGGTTAGCTGTACGAAGTCTCGAGTAGTACATAGAATTTATACCGTCAATTCTCCTCGAATGCACGAGGCATGTTTGTTTTTGTTTTTGTTTTTTTTATGTAAATAGCAAAATTAGGATGTTCTGTCGTAATGCTGAAATTGTATGAAAGACTAAGTGTGGGGTGGCCTAGCTTAACCCAACCTTAGTCGAAGCTAAATTTAATTTGGATCGATATTGGACTCACCGCTTGATTTGGACAGAACAATGGCAAGCAGCAGGACAAGGGTAAGTGCGCATCTACATCGGGCGCCGGAAGGAAGAGAATTAGACTGGGAGCAGCAGTCTCCAGCAGCACCAGCGCTTCTGCACGGCCAACGCTGCCAATACGAAACCCGATGGGTGACGATAAAGGGGAAAATGGTATGCAAAGCACAAGGAGAATAAATACTTCCCCGAGGAGAACATTGCAAGGGAGCCTTTGGCATAGGAGTTCCCCTCGAATTGTCCACCGGATTGACACTGCTGGGCCGAGCTTCATCTATTAAGAGCCCAAGGAGCGCAATCTGAACTGATTCGGGAATTCTATGCAATTGGAACCCTGCGCCGCAATACACCAAAATAGCCAAATTGTCACTTTGGAGGCCTCATCACTCGAATGCTATCTTGGGCGCGGAACACAGACGCCCATGTACTCCGGCAGCTGAACATTACTCCACCATATGCAGATATCAGACGCACCTTGTGTGGAGCCCGTTCGATAGCATGTTGGAGCACATAAGGAGTAGGGCTACCACGCATATCAGTCGTTACACCGTAAGATTCCCGACATCTAGAGGGCCTACTCACATTAGCAAGCATATTTGAAAGTCATAATGTATAGGAAAAGGCCTGGGAAAAGATCGGACGAAAATCCTGCCGAACCATCATGAAGGCGCGAGGCGTGAGCCCCTCCGCCATGGCGCCGTGTCATGGGAGGCGGGCCACCGCATTGGCTCCGTGTGACACGTTGGGCCTGTCCAGCCCAAGTATATAAAGCCCTCTACTTCGTTTTATTGTGATATAATCTCATGTTAATTTCAGAAAACGCGAGAAACAGGAGACGAAGGAGAGAAACATATAATCGCCGATTACGCGCCAAACGAAGTCTAACTCAAATTAACCTCGTGTACCGAGGTATTTAGCAAGAGGAGCATTCCTACGGATTTTACTTCACGAAATACGGCCGATGAATCAAGCCGAGCTACCGGACCAAGGTAAGTAGAATTGCCTAAACTAGTGTCTATGTGCTTCTAGCCGTGAAGTGAATACTTCTCCCTTCGGACTTCTAAAAATAGCAAGTTTTCGACCGTTCTTCTGCAAGCCTAAGTTTAGCTATAATTATATCGAAAGTGACGTCATCCTTCAGAATAACGCTAGAATAGTGATAATTGATGTCTATATGAATGCAATTGGGAGCAAATAGTCGACATCGACTCCCCAGCCTCGTCCAGCCTCTGGATAACTCGAGGTTAAGGTATGTGAAGTTGTTCTTCAGCAAGTTAGTAAGTCTTAGCTTTGTGAACTTGGTAAACCCTTGCATTGAGTTCTCAGAGTTGAATGTTGAGAATTGAGTCAAGTCTATTAGATTCTGGCTTGCGTTGCCATATCGTATTTGGTCCAAAGATAGAGAAGTATGCGCTAAAGGGCGAAGTTAGCATTCCAGATTCAAGAGGAATTTATTGTATGATTAGCAAGCATGTTATAGAATAAAAAGAAACAGATTTTCAGAATAAAAGCTAGTAGAGTAAAACCAGATAGACAGACAGTTTTGTGGCTACGCATCAGCCATTCAGACAAGTAAGATATTGGCTGCGCATTAGCCAATGCTTAAAGAAAGATTTCGACCGCATAATCGCAAAGAATCAGCTTAGTAAAGACAGAGATCAGAATAAGAAGAAATCAGATTTCAGATAGTCTTTTCAGTTATACATGCTTGCTATTTATATGTGATATTTGCTTGTTGAGATCACAGGCGTGAGGGCCCCTTATTGAGCGCCCGCCGCCCTAGGTTGGTAATCATGTCGCCCACTGAGCGGGTGGGTTTACGTCACTCCAAGGAGTGGCATGCCGACCCCAGCTTGGACGAAGATGGGATGAAGCTTTCCCCATAGCAGTCTGATTATCATTACAGGTGCAGCTCCGGGCTTCGTATAGCCCCGCTTCCGATGAAATCCGCACTTATCTGTTACTGCTCTGACATACAAGTATTACAGTGTGTAGCTCCGGTTTCAGATAGCCCTGTTGAGTTGTGTCCGGGGAACCAGACCCTATCTGTTACTATTTACACAGGAGTCCTCCGGACTCGGCATGGTTATTTATATCGAGGCTATAGGCCCGACGGAGACCTGGGGGCTGGCAGGAGCTCCTGGTGAGCAAGAAGGAGTGGAGTGACTTATTTTTGGCAGGTTTTGACCCGGGTAGGGTATATAGATTGTTTGTTTGCTTGGTGTATCCGGCTATGGGGGCTGGTATTGGCTCTGCTTGCTACTATATTTATTTATGTGTTATATACTATCTACTAGACAAAGCAGCTGCCGCAAGCATGCTGTGTACGCCTCCGCCTTATCGCATTGCAAAGCACACCGCTCTCTACCGTTTCTTCAGATTAGTTATCTCCTGCCATACAGTTTTACTGTAGATATGCTATCTATATTAAGTTGTTTTCAGCTATGTTATTTCAGTTGCTTTGCATACTCGCACTGGCCAGACTACGCCCAATGGGGCTGCACATTGCCCGCAGGCACTCACAGAGGAGGCGATCCCTCGTGATTCCAGCCAGCTATAGAGTCGTCAGCTCCTGTCATTCGAGTCTGACACAGAGTCAGTAGGCTCTTTTCCTTTTGTTGCATGCAAGAGGTAGGTTTGGGCCCCGTCCCGATCATTTCTATTGTTACTCATAGAGGCTTGCGTGATTGTATATATATTATCTCCTGTGGTCAGTTGAGCCGGTCGTGTGACGCCGTGCAGTTTGTTATGAGCTGTTTAGTATTTCTGTGTTTATGTTGGCTTTGAAGTGCCATTGTTTGATAGTAGTGGTGACCTTGTCTACGTAGCTTCCAATTTTTCCCTATGCTTAAGTTTCATGATTAGACAGCATGGTGGCCTTGTCGGCCCGCATAGGTTCCTTTGATATTAGAATGTTTCTGGTTAGCTGTTGAAGGATTTCACAGGCTATAGGCCAAAATAAGTCAGTTTACATCCATTATATAGCCCTTTGGTTTGTAAAACCTGGAGATTGAGCCAGCTCCGGCACCCAGATGTGTCTAGGCCCACCAGATAGCAGTCCAAGTCTTTACTAGGGCACCAGGTGCCAGTCATACTCTGTGGCGGGGCGTGACAAACTTGGTATCGAGCAGTCCTCGTCCCGTGAGTCCGCGCAGCCGTGCTATGTAGTCTTTTTCTATGGGATGTGTTGTGCACCACATATTGTAGGTGAGGTCATGAGGCATGATAGGATGGTTACTCTTCTTTCTCAGTCAGTCGTGCTATAGAGCGGTACAAAGATAGGTCGAGTCCCTAAAAACTTACCATATTCTTTGTTGCTGCCATACAAAGCATGGATCGTGAAATTACCCCTATCGCTGTGAGAAGATCGATATAGCAACATAAGAGGGCACCAACAAACAGCAAGATAATTACAGCGGCAGGAGGAGGTGTATCAGAGACCTCCCAGCGTGATACTTTTATCGGTGCTATTCCCAAAGATGCTGATAACGCCGTAATAGGGTCGAGGTGCTAATGTTTATATGAGCTGACTTATTTTTTTAGATATAAAAGATCTGATTAAGATAATGTATTAATATCAGATCATCAGATAAGTGGGAGAGGAAGAGAAGGAATGCAGGATTCCCATATCCATCTTTTTCAGATGTGGTACAAATATATGTTTCTATTTAGTTGCAATAAGAAAAAAGGAGCAAAGCACTAAGGCAAGAATTGCCTAAAGTAAGCAGTAAATGGAGAGGGATCGATTGATCCTGCAAAGTTTTAAAGAGTTCCTACGAATACGTAGCTGTGCAGACCTCACGGTAATAAGTAGAAGAGCAAGTAAGACTGCTAGCTTACTCGTAGAAAGATAAAAAGACATGTCGTGTTGATGAATGCCTAGTAATAGTTAAGTTCGAAGTCGAAAAGGCAAAGTCCGCCATATACGCTAAATGTACAGCACATGATTATAGTTATGATTCAGTTGTGACCTGGTGATAGAGAGGTCATGTAAATTAGATGAGTATGACTGCAAGCCGTAAGGAAGGAGAACTATGACTTGACCAAGAACTCCGATTGTAATGAAAGGCAGTACTTCGAACCTCAGAAACAGCTGAAGCAAGATAAGGGGAAGGAGCAGGAATACTAGATTTTTTTTTGTGGGGAAATTAGAATCACCTCGCGATTGATAGAATATCGTATTAAGGACTAAGCCTTGAACAAACAGTAATATTGCAGATCGTAATGCCGCCAGTATGTCACCTATGGAGAAGTTAAGAAACTACCATATAGAGACTCTAATCTAGTGTAATTCGAGATAAGACTCCAGCAGACAGTCAAAGTGGCTTCAACATAATGCCAAGTAAAGCCACAAGATTTGGAATGTTGACCCCACATTGTAAGAGGGCGGAATAATAGGCAAGCCATAATCGGGTTTCATATGTTATAAGCATCTTAATGGGATGGAAGTCTAAGGAAATGATAAGATAGGGCAGGAGATATTATTAGACCGTAGAAGCGGTATATCATGTACAGTATGAAATTCAGCAAAGTATGCCGAGATTACAATACTACGTAATCTGTAGTACATTGTCAGCAATGAAGTTATTGATATATATATGTAGAGATAATAGATATAAGCTAGAAAGTAACTGCCAATAGGGTTGCAATTACGTATGCTGATTAGTGCTAGGGAGTATATACAGATTGCACTGCAGGACCCCTTGCCAAGAAAAAAGAGAAGAAAAAGAGAAAAGAGAAAAGAAGGGGCAAGTTAAGTGTGACTTACGTATGAAGTTACAGAAACCATCTTGGCTCGCTTATTGGAGTTAATGGACTTATATGTTTGCTGCCGATCTAGGATTCGGAAGCTTACAAGAGTTAGTAGCCTGAATCAGGTGGGTTAGAGATGATAAGGGCGCAGTTAGACGGTCTAACGACCAGTTGCGCCTGTATTAGCAAGGAAGCGTCCCTAAAAGATCGCAACGTTATCGCATGTGCCGTAACTAGAATTAGAGACCGAATAGGCATACTTCAGAGATTAGCAATACCAGAATTGTTCCAGTGGCTAAGCTGGGCGGCCGTACATCATTTTCCCAGCCTTTGTAGGAGAGTCGCCTTAGTCAACCAGAAGCATTACGTGAAACACTCGCAAGTCGCCCAGCCATCCTGAAGCCGTATAAGATCGTGGGTACCCAAGAAAGGGTCCACACGTCAGTCAGTACGTACTAGTATCAGTTGGTTCTCAAGATATTCAGACAGAGCCCTTAAACAGAAGGCCAGTCTTTACAGAATAGCTCATAAGACCTAGAATTTCCTTAATAGCGCATAAACCAAGTGGATATGCTCAAGGAGAAATGATGTAGTACCCCGCTAGTACAAAGGTCTATTAAGACAAAGAGATCAGTAGACTCCCGTGAATATCCAGAGATTGATCGCCAAAAGCTTCATTAAGCCCAGCTCTTACAGTTCAAGCAAAATAACAGCGCGCTAGATGCCCACAAGTCTCAGCTATGCATGAACTATAAGTACTGAGTAGAACAAGGCTAGAGCATGGTTAGACTACTGCCACATTCGGGTCATTCAACCCGGCTATTCGGTTATTTAAGGTTACGCAGCCAAATTATTAGAGATCATGATCAATATCAGATCCTCTGATTAGATAAAGGCACAAGGTGCGTAGGCGGTCGTTCCTAAGAGTCCCAAAGAACAAGCAGTTTTAACATGCGGCCGCAGCCAAATAAGCTCTAAGCTATACTGTAAATTACTCCACGGTTTCTCCGGCGTGATAAGCCGCATGACCGCTAATTATATGCCAAGCTCTCTGGCGAATATAAGTAGTCAGCCAAGAATAAAAATGAAGTAGCAAACGCCCTAGCTACAAATCATAGAGTTTGGCATACTTGTAGCCAAACAACGGGCTCCATCTGCAGAAATAATTTCAATTGGTCAATTTAGCCGTTTCGTACGACAGAAATGAAGGACAATAGAGCGGTAATTCAGAACACCGCCGTGTCAGTCATTAGTTGTGGGAGGTAAAGGAATGGAAATATGAGGACCCTGACCAGATCCAGCTTAAGGACAAATAATTCAAGAAGGTAAAGCGCCGCATTTTCGTATAACTCGAGGACGAAGTGCTGTTATGTAAAGGCCGCCTCTGTGTTCCAGATATTTCTAGGCTCCGCCAGCAGATTATGAACGAGGTACATTACGCCGCCGACCAAGCACGGTAGCCCAGTGTCCTAATCGCCAACACTTGAAAGCGTAATGATCGTGGAACCAAAGTGGTTAACTCAGACATAGTTGTGCCTCTTGAAATGGAAAGCAGTGAATACGGATTTTGTAGCAGGATTACCTCGTATCAAACAAACATGATTCAATATGGGTGATAGTCGACAAATTGACAAAATTAGCTCATTTCGCGCTGAGAACTACTTTCTGGGCCGAAGATTATGCCGAGTTGTATATCCAAGAAATAGCAGATTTCACGGAGTGCCACTTCACCATTATTTCGTACAGAGGAGCACAGTTTACGACTAGATTTTGGCAGTCATTTCAGAGAGGTTTGGGCAATACGTATTAATTTGAGCACCGCATTCCACCTCTACGATGGACAAGCCGAACGCACCATTTAGACGCTCGAAGACACATGCTAGAGCGTGTGTTAGAATTTGGTGGTAGCTAGATGAGCAATTGCCCCTAATCGAGTTTGCTTATACAATAGCTATCACTCGCTTATCCGAAGGCGCTTCGAGGCTTTATATGGGTGAAATGTAGACGCTCTGGGCTGGCTGGTTTGAAGTAGGAAAATCGCGTTGATTGGGCCGACATTGTTCAATAGCTAGAGAAAAAGGTAAAAGCTTTTATCGTAGAACGCTTCATCGACTGCACAACAGCCGCCAGAAATCATATGCAAATGTGCGGCGCAGTAGATCTGGAGTTCGATGTGAATGACTCGGGGTATTTCGAAAGTATCACCGATGAAAGGAGGGATGAGATTTGGCAAGAAAGGTAAACTCGCCCAAGATTTGCTGGGCCTTATCATATTCATCAAGAATAGGCCAAAGGGCATATGAGTTGAACTTGCCTCCAGAGTTAGAATCCGTTCATCCGGTCTTTCATGTATCCATGCTGGAAGGGAGGCCATAGAGACCCGCCCGTAGCAGTCCTGCATCGGGATATCCAGTTATAGAAGAGTCGGGCTCACGAAGAGGTTCCGCCACATCCTGCATGCATGCGACTACAGATTGAGAACTAAAGATATTGCGTTTGTCAAAGTATTGTGGCGTAATAGGAACCGAGAGGAAATGACGGGAGGCGGAGGAAGATATGAAACCAGATACTCCTCATTTGTTTCAAGCCTAGTCAAAGCATTGTATAAGTTAATGTTATTACCTATGCAATATCTTATAGTTTGTATATGTATAAATGAAAAGATTGATTTTAGCTATCACATGAATCTTATAGTAATGTGCAGTACCGTATTGGACTTTTTATGCGTTTCAGGTTTTGGGATAGTCGATATTACAGGGGGGAAAACTCACTAAATTTTCCTAAGTAATAAGTCAAGATAACTTGAGAAGCCCTCTAAATAGCAAGCCATTCGAGGATGAATGTTCTTAAGTGGGGGAGAATGTTACACCCCGTAAGATTCCCGGCATCTAGATGGCCTAATAACGTTAGTTAAACATATTTGAAAGTTATACGTGCTAGGGAAAGGCCTGGGAAAAGATCGGACGAAAATTCCCGTCGAACCACTCGGAAGGCGCCGAGGCAGACCCTCCGCGATGGCACCGTGTCACGGAGGCAGGGCCACCGCGTAGGCTCCGCGACACGGTGGGCCTGTCCAGGCCCAAGTATATAAAGCCCCACTTCATTTTATTTGATATAATCTCATGTTAATTTCCAGAAAATGCGAAACAAAGGAGAGACGAAGAAGAGAAATACATAATCATTCGACACACAAACGAAGGTCTAAATCAAATTAACCTCAGGTACCGAGGTATTTAGCAAGAGGGAGCATTCCCTACGGATTTTTGTTTCGCGAAATACGGCCGACGAATCGTCGAGCTACCGGACCAAGGTAAGTAGAATTGCTCCAAACAAGTGTCTATGTTCTAGCTGTGAAGTGAATACTTCTCCTTCCGGACTTCTAAAAATAGAAAGTTTTGACCGTCTTTTCGATAAGCCTAAGTTTAGACGATAATTATATCGAAAGTGACGTCGTCCTTCAGAATAACGTTGTATTTAGTGATACTGATGTCTATATGAATGTAGTTGGGAGAAATAGCTGGAGTACTGACCGAGCCTCGTCCGACGCCGATAACCAGGTTAAGGTATGTGAAGTTGTTCTTCAGCGTTAGTAAGTCTTAGCTTTTGTGAATCATAAACTCCGTATTGAGTTCTCGGAGTTGAATGTTGAGAATTGAGTCAAGTATAATAGATTCGCTTGCATTGCCATATCGTATCTACCCGAAAGATAGAGGAAGCATGCGCCAAAGGGCGAGTTAGCATCCTGCATTCGCATAGTCTATTGTATGATTAGCAAGCATGTTATAGAATAAAAGAAACAACATTTTCAGAATAAAAGCTAGTAAAGTAAAATCAGTGAAAAACATAGTTTTGTGGCTACGTACCAGCCATTCTATTGCATAAGATATTGCTGCCAGACAGCCACGCTAAAGAAAGATTTCTGTAACTATAATCAGAAAGAATCTGCCTTAGTAAAGAAAGAGATCGAATAAGAAGAAATCAGATTTCAGATAGTCTTTTCTCAGTTATAGATGCTTGCTATTTATATGTGAAGTATTTGCTTGTCGAGACTTGTTGTGGTGTGAGGGCCCCTTATTGAGCGTCCTCACGCCCCCGGTTGTTAATCGGTCGCCCACCGAGCGGGTGGGTTTACGTCACTCCAAGGAGTGGTGAGCCGTCCCCATCTTGGACGAAGATGGGATGAAGCTTCCATAGCAGTCTGATCAGCATTACAGGTGCAGCTCCGGCTTCAGTAGCCCTGTTGAGTTGTGTCCTAGGGAACTGCACTTTCATCTGCTATTGTCCCGCATATAAGTTATTATGTGTAGTACTCCGGTTTTAGATAGCCCCCGTTGAGTTGTGTCCGGGGAAACTGCACTTATCTATTACTGGAGCCTACAGGAGTCCTCCTGACCAGACACAGTTTTTTATATCAGAGGCTATGGCCCGAAATGGGAGACCTGTGGGGCCGGTAGAGGAGCTCCTGGTGAGCAACATGAGGGAGTGACTTATTTTTGGCGTTTTGATCTGGGTAGGGGTATATAGATTATTTTGCTGCTTGGTGCCATCCGGCTTATGGGGGTTGGTATTGGCTCTTGCTTGCTACTTGTATATTTATTTATGTGTTATGTACTAGCTACTAGACAAACAGGTCAGTCATGCTTGGCTGTACGCTCCGCCTTATCGCACGTAGCATGATCCAGCTTTGGTCGCTTTCTTCGGGCCCGCCATCTCCGCCATACGCTTTTTCTAGATATGCTATCTATATTCAGCTGTTTTCAGTTATGTTATTTCAGTTGCTTTGCATACTCAGTACCATGTACCGACGCCCAATGGGGCGCTGTATTACTTACTTGCAGGTATTAATAGACGAGGAGGCGATCCTCGTGATTCCAAACAAATTATAGAGTCGCGCCCCGTCATTCGGAGCCTGATTTCCATAGGTGTAGCT
Organism: Datura stramonium; assembly: GCA_018107945.1. Classification (NCBI taxonomy): domain Eukaryota; kingdom Viridiplantae; phylum Streptophyta; class Magnoliopsida; order Solanales; family Solanaceae; genus Datura; species Datura stramonium. The sequence continues at coordinate 172,466 of JACEIK010002050.1, read as the reverse complement.
CTTTCCTTTTTGTTGTACGCATGGGTAGGTCGGGGCCCTGTCCCGATCATTTCTACTGTTACTCATATAGGCTTGCAGATTGTATATATATATTATCTCCCCGTGTCTCCATTGAGCCTGGCCGTGGTGAGGCCGTGCGCTTTGTTATAACTATTTAGTATTTCTATTTATGTTGGTCGGGGGCCATAGTTTATAGTAGTGGTGACCTGTTTATTAATGTATTTCAGTTCAAGATGTTGTTTCAGATGATTAGACAGCATGAAAAGAGCCTTTATCGCCGTAAGATAGGTTCCTTGGATATTAGAATGTTTCTGCTATTGCTCATGCCACAGGTGGCTATAGGCCAATTGGCCGGAGGCCGTGTTTATGTACTGCTATATAGCCCTTTGTTTCCAAAACTCGAGATTGAGTTAGCCAGCACTGTGATGTGTCTGTCTAGGCCCACCGTATAGCAGTCCAAGTCTTACTACTTTAACCAAAGCGCTCATACCTGTGGTGGGGCGTGACAATTGCCCTGCTCACGATGAACAGGGAAGCAAGGACTGGGCTGAAAATTGCTTGTTCCTCGCCTGATCTCGGGGATGCACATGACGTATGTCACCCTAGATCGTGTATTCTTATTGTATGCCTTGATGAAAGGGCTGGAGATCAATGTTGGGGCGATGATCATATCCGCCATGAACAGAGCTCCGTTTGCATCAAGGGCACAGTAATGGCCGGGGGTTTACCGACCGCTGCCTCGAGGGCCCGATATTGAGGAGGAGGCCCTTAACTACATCCCGGCGTATGGAAAGGCGTGTCATGGACGTCACAGCACCAAGGCACCCGACACCACTCACGGGCCAGCTTACACTAGCCGAGCGTCATGCTCTGGGATGATCGCACATGGGCCCGTATGTTCGGGATGCGATGTCTAGTTACATAGGCGGAGATCGGGCAATGCAGGATGAGCTGCGCCCGACTTAGACTACCCTCGGGCGAAAACGCTAGGCTCTATGTCGGGTGGGCCTAGTTTTTGTGGAGAGCTTGTGGATGACGATGTCCCCATCGATGAGGGAGACACGCCTGTGAGGACTCGATGTTGAGTCGGATGATGACGGCGGGGAGATCTGCACATGAGATGAGGCAACACACTTGACGAAGAAGTGAATACTTTGATTGATCAGGGGAGTTTCACCACCCACTTGTGTGCTATGTTGAATTTATGAACACTCGGGGACAAAGTGTTCGGTTTTAAGTGTGGGGTGGGGAGTAGTTAGGTGTCGGTTGCTGTCTTATTTTTTTGTGATATTCATGTCTCCGTTGTTGTTCTTGGAAAAATTGTGACCCCCGTGCTTTTGTGTGTATGTTTTGTATTGTAATTATTGTGAAGCTGTTGGATGTTGTTAGCTGGTTGTGTAAATATTTTTTATCGAAATCATCGATATTTTTAAAAATTTTCGTTAATTATTTTTATGATTGGGTTTCTACATGGTTTGTTTTCGGTTCTTTACCGAGAATAGTCCCATTGAACCGAAGTCATAAATAGTATCGCTCCCTATGATGGATGGATGATGACCGCTCTAAGGGAAATGTAGTCGATAGGAGTACTTTTTTTCTTTACTTTTGTTTGTTTGTTTGTATCCCAAGCGTGTCGCTACTTTGGTTGTGAAATTTTGTTGCGTGTTGTACATGATATTTAGAATGCAAAGGTGATTCGTATGAAAGCATGCAATTTTGTAAATATGTTGAGATACCTAGGCCATAGAGTTCGATTCGATGTGATTGAGGCTTAATGTTTGAATTCTTGTAATTAGCTAATGAAAGAGTCCAGAATATGTCTTGAGTTGAGCATGTGCAATGAGTGTATGGAGAGGTTTTGATTATTCTATGCTATTGTGAATTGTCTAGAACTTGCCTGGTGTGTGTACGAAATCTAAATGAAGGAACTGTAGTGTAGGAAAGGATGAAGTGCTTGGTTTTAACCGGAAGTTTTTTTCTTTTTCCATACCACTCGAATGTCAAACCCTAGTTAGCCCCTTGAACCTTTAGCCTATATGTTTTGTCTTTCGTCAAAAAGGTGAAAACCGAGCTTAACCCTTTATTTTCATTTCAGAAATTTGATCCAAAACTCTTAAGCGCTCAAGAAAAATAACTTTCCTACGTATCAAGGAGTGAGAATTGTGAAAAGAAAAGAAAAAGCAAAGTGATGAGAGTAAGGAAAAGATCAAAGGTGCACTTGCCGGATTTAAAGAAAATAAAGTTGCATGACTAATTTTTGTGTTAAGTCGGGCGTGCTTAAAGAAGTTGGGACAAAAATAAAGAAAGACTTCAAGAATGGGAGGATGAAGGAAGAAACCATGCCCACAATGTTGATGGGATGTATTGAAAAAGCGCTTAAGGATGCTAGTTGCTATTATTGGTTAGCCCAATATTTACTAGTTCCGTAGCTTACATTACAACCCGTTAAGTCCTACGTGATCCTACATCACGCGTCCTTATATTAGTGGAGTAATACACCAGAGGCAAGCCTATGGTTCATGACATGATGCATGTGAATTCTTTGGGAGAGAGAGAAATCATGTCTATATGCCCCCGCATGTAATGTTTAGAGTTCACGTGATTGAAAAGAGGGAATTTCTCTTGTGTTGTGAGGGCACATGCTTGACAGAGATTGAATTTCATGTCGGATATCATGATCAGCTGATTTGCATGAGTTTTCCAATATCAAGTGAGTCAATTCCTTGAGTCTAGAGGTCTTGATATGTTGAATGTCATTGTATTGATGAGACTATGCATGTTTTCTTGGATGATTTGCTATGACAATAATCGGTATAACCGTAGCTCTGATTATTGAGCCAAAGTAGCCATGATGGGCTGTCAATTGCATGAGGTGGTGATTATTGTTCGAGGACGAACAAGATTTTTAAGTGTGGGTAAAAGTGATCTTGGGCAAAATTTATATGCCCAAGGGATACCAAATGCCATTTCATCTTGTTTATCTAACGATGCTTGTACATTTCTCATGTAAATTGTAGTAAAATGTGAATTTATACTAACCAACATGATTAGCGTTGTTTTGCAGGAAAATATAATTTTATGAAGCTAAGATGCATGTTGGGAGGAATCGAAAATGGACTCGGAAGCGAGCAAGGAAATGGCCAAGAAAGCATGGATTAAAGGGTTCATGATAGAGTTGTGTCACGCTGCTATCGCGGATGCATTCCCGCCCTGATGATAAAATTGGCAAAAATTCTAGAGGAGGTCCCCGCATGCCTCCGTGGCACGTTGGACCTAATTAATTGGAACTTGGAATTCCAAAGGAAGGTGCGCGTTCGTGCCGTGTCACGTTGGTCGAGCTCCGCGTTGCATGCCGTTCCACGTTGGGATTAAAGCACTGACGACCAAATTCTAGTAAGAGTGCGCGTTCGTGTCGTGTCACGGAGGCAAAGGTTCAAGGATGCACCTGTGACACGTTGCTTGTTATTCCGGGAAAAATTCCCACCAGTATAAAAGAACACTTAGGTTCATTTTTAATTATTCCGACTTGGTGGAGCAAGAAGCGGTTACAGGAAGTTGAGGGCCCAAAATCTTAGGGTTTTTCTCATCTCTTTCTCCTTTCTTTCAATTGTTTGTATGATTTACACTCATTTGATGATGTTTAATCCACAAATGAGTGGCTAAATTCACTTCTTGCCGAGGTTAAGAACATTTGTAGTGAAATGTGATTGTTGATCATTTGGTTTTCCATCTTTTCTTCCATGGTTGTTCTATTAATTCTTGTTCTTACCGCATTAATGTTTGGCCAATGTTAATGTATATCTAAAAAGTCCGGTTTCACTAGAGAGAGCACGAAATTGGAAAGTTGTGAATTGATAGGATATGATCTTTTCTAGTTTGGGAAAATTGAGAATTGATTTACCTTCAGGATAGAAATATACCTGAAAGTCGTATTAGTCAATTACGGAATCGGTTTTGTAAGTGGCTAGAACATGAAATTTCTTTTTATCACAGAAATGTAGGTGGAAGGTTCATGATTCTTAAGTTGGGTTAAATACGAGAGTTTTAATCCATAGGTAATAATTCCTTGAAAAATTAGCAACCGAAGGAGATTAATCAAATTGTATTGGTAATTTATTTCTCTACATGTTCGTGGTTAGCCTCAAGATGCTCACATTCATAGTTCGACTCAAATTGTATACTTAATTTTAGACTTAGTATAAATTAGGAAACAAAATATAAAACTTTTTCTTCACATTGTTGTCTGCATTTTTAGAGTTACAGTTTAGTGACACTTGAGTAGATTTGTACCGTAGTCCAAGACTGTGGATCGACACTTGGCTTACTTGAGCCATTTACTACTTGTTCGAATTAATGCACTTGCGTGTAGTCATACGTACGACCGAACAAAAGCGTTGCATGTAACATCTAGTTATGGTTAAAGATGCTACATCTGAAACCCCGACTATCCTATCAGCTTCTCATAGAGTGAATATCAAGAACTATTTCTAGATGATTTAATGTGAATTCCTCTCGAGCATGATATCAATTTAGGTATTCACCTTCTTTCGATACATTGCCTACATTCATTCCTCCTTACATGTCACGACTAGAGAGGAGGCCCTGATCGTAGACACGGGACAATGGGATCCCCAGAGACCCCTAAGTCAACCCATAAAGATAAGCATTCACTAACTTATTCAATAAACATAACGGAAATATAAATAGAAACTCAACTAAGACTAACTTAACATAATAGAAGAATGAACATCTGAAGCTAAGTACATGTCTAGGCCCTGATGTTCTAATATGGACAAAACTGATGGGAAAAACACCCCCAACTAGCTCAGAAATACCTAAACCCAGTACGCCAAAATAACCGAAAGTCTAACTTTCTGAGGACGCAGGATTCACCAAGCAAGCAAATGATTACTCTGAGCAGTGGCTAAAAACGGGGCTGAACCTGAGAACCTGATCCTGCATCATTAAATAATGCAGCATAGAAAGTATGCGGTCAGTACTTAGAATGTATCGAGTATGCAAGGTAAGGAAAATCGCTAGAGCAATAGTCTTGTAAAAAAGTTATACATATATGATAGCCTTTAAGGATAAGAAAAAGATCACAAACATTCATTATGAAAGCATTCTTATTTAAACATGGTCATGCATGGTTTTAGAATATCATGACTAAATCGAATTACTCAAGCTAAATCATAACATTTACATCAAAAGCTGAACAATGAGTCAAACCTTGCTTTTAAACATGCACGCATAGGATAATCATCATGAGTAATGAATATGCAAACCGAATGATATACAGACAGTGGGAGACTCATCACTTAGCCGACATACCACGATAGAGCTTACGTATTCCGTCTATTACACTCAAGTGGGCGAGCTATCCAAACCTTGCCAAGGTTAGAGACACTACCATGATATCGATATCAAGATGAAAGGGCCAATCGGGTCGGGGATAGCTCACAAGGGAGGTCCTAATAATATAATAGAATCAACCAACGTTGGCACGTAGTTCTGGGCCATAGGGTAGTCGACCCAGCTCCGCTCGGTGCTAGACTCCTCTCTCAAACATGCCATGCGCTTACATCATATAAATACGAAGCTCAACATTTTCTAGTGACGAAGCTCAACATGAAATCATGAATAAACTAAACAACGTATGAAACGAAGCTCAACATTGTCTATTGACAAAGCTTATTAGGAAATCATGCATAAACTAGACATCATATAAATATAAAGCTCAACAATGTCGTCTCGACAAAGCATAGAATGAAATCATGGTTAGACTCAACATCATGTGAAATGAAGCTTAATGCCAACATACATCTCAATCATGAATTCATGCATATGAGAAGCTTTACTATAGTACCTACCACAATCTCAAAGAATAATGGGAGACTTTACTCCAAAATCATGTGGTAAGCCTAATTAGAAATATCATCATCATCATCAATATGAGGGCCTTGCCAAAAACTATCATGCTTTAACCCATTCAAATCATTTGAAAACATTATAATTTGGGAGATTTCACTCCAAAACGAAATAATATAGTCAATTCATGAAAATCAACATTCATACTCAACATTGGGCACTACCCAAAGCTTCACCATACATGAGTCTATTTTATCTTCTTTGAAAACATCATCAAAATCATGGGCAAGGTTGAAAACATGGTTTTCATCATCTACTCCATCATCATCACCTTATATTAGTAACTTCCCACACATGGGCATTTTAGATTAAATTTTAGAAAATAATTTTGTAAAAGAAATAAAGTTAGATCCGCCCAAGTTTCGATAATCATACATATCAACTCATTAAGCATAACCATGAGTAGAAATGTAAGAATCATGCATTTGAATGAAAACCTAAACTTGATCATCACAAAATAATTACAAATTGATAGGAAATGGGCATGGGTGTTGAAGAAAGCACCCACTATAGCCTAACATACCTCGGGAATAAAGAATCCTAACTCTTCCTAATTCCCAACCGATATTTCCTTGAAAACCTTGAAATTCTCCTCAATTTCCTCCCCTCAAGCCTTCAACCTTGCACGCATGAAGAAATGGCGTAAGATGGGTCTTTCTCATCTTAAAACCTCTATTACGAGCTTAAAATGACGTAGTATAGGCCCTAAAACTTAGGAATTACGAAAAGCCCTACGAAATTGTTGGAAAATAAAGGTCGTGGGGTTCTCAACTCGATGACCTACGACTAATTACTATGGCACACGATCCGGGTTGGTTCACCACAAGTATTAATTACCTCATCATTGATGAAAATTCAACAGGCTTGGTGACGGCCCTCCTAATGGGTCTTTAGGACTCACGATGACTCATTAGGTACCACCCATCGTGTACACCGGATAAGCTTCACTATATTTCTAGGAATACTCCATTAACCGACATGACGACTGCAGACTGACCATGTGTCATTACATCGCCCGTGAGAACCTCGAGTCCTACATCATCCTTGTGCCTTCCCACGAGTCACTGACGACCTGTTTGGCCTCTTCATGAGTCGCTATGACCCGTTCTGCAACCGCTGCAACATTTTTCCAGCTTTTCTCCTAATTCACTTTCTGCTCGACCTTAAATTCCCGACGAGTAAAAATATCTTCCCCTTGGGAACATCTATCCTCAAATGTTATAAACAACCAGAAAACCTTAAACAACAATCACTATATATATAGATACTAATCATTGACATTCAAGCCAAAAACCGATGTTTAACGACTACCCCCAAAGAGAACCACATAGCCGGCCGAGTTCGTACATCACATACACATATAATATCAATGAAATAACTTATTCGCATGAACAGAATATGAAAAACCGATCAGAGGTTTAGAAAAAATTGATACCTCAAACTAAAGCCGAACCGGTAGAGAACAAATGGGGTGTTTAGCCATCATACCCGCTTCGGCCTCCCACGGGCTCCCTCGACATGATGATTCCTCCATAACACCTTATCGAGGCTACTTCCTTGTTCCCCAGCCTTCGAACTTTTCGATCCAAGATTTGAACCGGAATTTCTTCATAATCAGACTCCGCTCTTCACACCAATGCTCTCTATCTAACCACCAAGGCCGGATCACCCAAACACTTTTTCAACAAATATACATGGAACATGGGATGAACTGAGAAAATTCTGAATGCAAGTCCAACTCACACGCCACCGTACCAACTTTTCTCACAACCGCAGGAACCAACATAGTGGGGACCGAGTTTACCTTTCTTTCCAAAACCGCATGACTCGCTTCATGGGAGATAGCTTTAAAAACACCCAAATACGCCAACATCAAACTCCAATTCTCTTCTTTCTGACATCAGCATACGATTTCTAACGACTCTGAGCGGCCACCGTCCCTATCAACTCGAACCTTCACCATCGCCTCATGAACCGAATCTTATCCTACCACAACTGCCTCACCAACCTCGAACCATCAAATGGGAGATCCGCATCTTTGCCCGTAGAGAACCTCGAACGGTGCCATTTGGATAGAGTTGCAATTGTTATTATAGGCAAACCTGAACTGTGCTGCAACACCATCATCCCAACCGCCTTTGAAATTCATAATACATGCCCTCAACCTATCCTCAAGAGTATGAATGGTTCGTTCGCTTGGCCGTCGTCAATCTAAGTGTGAATAGTTGTCTTAGCTTAACCCGAGTCCTGAGCCCTTGAAACAAACGCATGAATTGAGAAGTAAACTGAGTACCTCGATTAGAAATAATAAACAAGGGCACTCCATGAAGCCGAACCAACTCCCGAATATACAACTTAGCATAATTGTCACCGAATCCATGTCTTGACCGGTAGGAAGTAGCAGCCTTGGTCAACCTGTCCACCACAACCCAAATGATCGTATTGTCGGCGAGTTCGAGGTAGACTCGTAATGAAGTCCATATTGATTTCCTCCCACTCCACCTGGGCTGGAAATATCCCGAAGTATACCTCTGTGTTTTTGATGCTCCTCTGCTTTTACTTGGCCGACGCCACATTTTGCTACAACCTACAATATCACTTTTCATATCCCACCAATAGATTTCGCAAATCCCAATACATTTTGTGGATCCTAGCTATCAGTACCATGTGCCTCATGCAATACCAATCTCTCAAATTATCAACGTCCCGGACACATTACAGTTGACCCTAGTATCATAGCATACCATCTCCCCTTTGGAGAAAACTCTACCTTCTAGTCCGCACTACCTCCTTCAGCTTCCTTAAAATCTGATCCTCATCTTGCCTGGATTTAACATCAATTACCAAGGACGCATTCCGACCAAGCATGCACAACAACACTTCTATCGCCGAATCGATTAGTCTAACTCCCAACTTGCAAGCCGGTGAACATTTTTCACCAACTCCTTCTTCCCCTAATCCACATGGGACACAATCTCCATTGAGAGTCTATTAAGCGCATCCACAACCACATTAGCCTAGCCTGGGTGGTAAAGGACACTCATGTCATAATCCTTAAGTAATTCCAACCACCTCCTTTTCTCTCGAAGATTTAGATTCTTCGTGTGAACACATATTGCAAAACTTGTGGTCCGTAAATAGCATCCACGTGGACCCTATACACGTAATGCCGCTGTATCTTTAATCTGAACACCACCACGGCCAATTCAAGATCGTGGCCTGGAGCAATTCTTTTCATGCACTTTCAAAATTGCCAAGAGGCATGAGGTATCACCCTACCACACTACATAAACACACACCCAAGTCGAACTCTAGTGCTAATTAAAATACACAATGAAACAGTCATTACCCTCGGTAGGGTCAATACTGGTGCTGAGGTAAGTCGAGCTCTTCAACTCTTGGAAGCTTTTCTCACAAGCCCAACCATTGAAACTTCACCATCTTCTCGAGCTTCTAGTCAAAAGTTAAGTGCTGCAAATGGTTGAGAAACCCTCAACAAACCTCCGATAGCATCTAGCTAAGCCCAAGAAACTCCGAATGTCCGAAGGATCTACCAGTCTCAGCCAATCTTCACCGCCTCAATTTTCTGCGAGTCTACTTTTATGCCTTCGCTAGACACCATATGGCCCAAAAATGCCACAGAGTCCAACAAAAACTCACACTTGGTGAACTTTGCATACAATTGGCAGTCCTGTGGTCTGGAGCAATACTCTCAAGTGAGCGACATGCTCCTCCTCGCCTCCGAGAGTAAATTAAGATGTCATTAATGAACACGGTCACGAACATATCCAGTCATGGGCTGAACACCTTGTCGGCAAAGTCAATAAAAGCTTCTAGAGCATTCGTTAGTCCAAAAGACATAACTACAAAACTCGCATCGACCATACCGTGTTTTGAATGTCGTCTTCTGGATATCGGGCCTCCCGAACTCCGAGCCGATGATACCCCGATCCGACATCTATCTTCAAGAAAACTTAGCACCCTGAAGCTGATCGAACAGATCATCGATCCTGCAAGGGATACCTGTTCTTGACAGTGACTCCTTGTTCAACAATTGATAATCAATGCACATACTTTAGGAACCATCTTTCTTCCGAACAAATAGTACTAGTGCACCCCATGGGGATTGGCTCGGTCTAATGAAACCCTTATCTAGTAAATCCTTTAACTGATCCTTCAACTCTTTAGCTCAACTGGAGCCATCCTATAGGGGGGAATAGATATAGGTTGCATTTCGGTAAGGAGGTCAATACCAAATCAATCTCTCGCCTGGGAGGAATACCTCGGCTAATCATCGAGAAAGACTCTAGATACTCATGTACAATCGAATCGACTTGATAGTCAGGTTTCTGAACTCCACGTCCTTAACCCTAACTAGGTGATACATGCAACCCTTAGAAATATTCTTCCTAGCCTTGAGGTAGGAAACGAAGCGACCTACAAAGAACAACTCAACTACCTTCCCATTCTAAGATTGGATCACCCGGGAATCAGAGCTCTACCGACCGGTTCCCGCAATTAATGGAAGCATAACAAGCATACAACCAATCAATGTCGAGAATAACATTGAAATTGATCATGGCTAATCCCCATCGATCTGCTGAGGTGATCTTACTAGAAACAAGACCGGTAATCTCTATACACCCGTCTAGCTATAACTGAGTCACCTACTGGACTAGAAACCGAGAAGGATGCTGACAAGACATTGAGACTGACTCCGAAGCTACTGGCTACATATGGTGTCACAAAGGACAAGGTGGCCCCTGATCTAACAATGCATAAACATCAACATGGAAGACTATAAAAATACTAGTAACCACGTCTCGGGGAGACCTCCTTCTCCCGACGGATACTAGGGTCATAGAATCCGCGAACGCCGACCGCCAACCCAGACCGGTAGATGCCCCCTGATGTGTTGAGCGAGGAGGTGGGACTGCTGAGTTGTAGCTGGGCCATGGCCCCCAACCTGATCTTGTCTCGCTGCCGATAATCTCTACACGTGTCCGGCTGCGCACCCAAAACATGCACCCGAACTTGCTAATCGTCCTCGTCATGCCCTGGACCACATCTGAGACAAGAAAGAACACCTAAATCTACAGGCCTACTACCCTGTCCCCTGAGCCTGATGGGGTTTGCCCTCTCTGATAATGCCTAGGCTGAGATGACACACTCAAGGTTACGAAGCTGGGAAGATGATCTTCCGTGATTCTGCCGACGGTGTCTTCACTGGCCGAACTCTCGCCGGAGAATTCGCGGGTCTCAGTCCTGGCCCTCTTGGCCTCTCTCTCTAATGTGTCGCCTCAATCTGTTAGGCGTAAAACACTCATCCGAGGAAAGTCCACATCCCGGACAGAATAACAATTTTGCATTCCTTATCCAAGTAACCCATATCCCATGCACAAACCGGCTCACTCGCGCCCTCTGATCAGCCACTAACTCAGGAACATACTTCAATAGGCGGGTAAACTCAAGGGAATACTTAGTACTGTCATCCTCCCTTAATTCAAAGCTTACGAACTCGCTCGCCTTTGGCTCGCCTCATCTCCCGAGGAGAACTCGATCAAGGAATGAACCATGGAACTTTCCAACTGACAAGACCTTACCCAGCAACTCTATTGTCCTTCAATTGATAGACCCCAGCCATGCAACCCCCTTCAACTGTAAGAGGCCAAATCATTAAAACCGCTCAACCCCATAACTCAAGATCTTGACGTATCTCCAATCAATGAAGTCATGTGGGTCGTTACCTACCTTGGACACCAAGTACTGGTGGGGTTCATTCGTAAGTCCCTCACTCGAGCCGTTGCATTGCCATTCTCCCAACATGCGCAACGAATTCACTGACCGAGCGGCCGCGCCTAATCAAGCATCTAGATAGCGGCCCGAACTAGCGTGGGTGGCCGCTTCATGCTCGAGGCCTCAACTGGTGGGACCGATGCCCATGACCCATGCCATGTTTGTGGCCTTTACCGTCTCCATTCTTCCAATCATCCTTCGAGGAACCATGATTCCCGCAACGACAAAGGCCAGTACGTAATTAGAGGGGTAGAAAGACTCTTCATCGCATGACATAGATCAAGAAAGATGGAAACATTTCCTAGAATGTTTCATAGCCTCTTCAAGGGAGCGCTTCACACCTCATGAAAAACTCGCCTACTTAATGCGGCTCTAGAATTGCATCTACACTTCAAAACCAAATTTTCCGATACCATGTTTGTCACGAACCGAGAGAAGGCCCAGATCTAGACACTGGACAAGGACTCAAGAGACCCTAAGTCAACCCATAGCATAAGCATTCACTAACTTATTCAATAAACATATCTAAACATAAATATAACTCACCTAAAGACCAACTTAACATAATGTTATGCACGAACATCCGAAGTCAATACATGTCTAAGTCTTATAAGCCCTTAATCTGACGAGCTGATGGGACAACACCCCCAACTAGCTCAGTAATACTGAAACTGAAAGTATGCTTAAAATAACTAAAAATTTATCCCTCGGAGGATGAGGACTCACCAAGAAAGAAAATGCTCACTCGATGTTAGCCTACGAACGAATAACTCGAGAACCCAATCTTCATCATGAAATGATGATGCATGGGCAAAGTATGTTGTCAATACGTGGAATGTACCGAGTATGAAAGGTAAGTAAAATCGCTAGAGCAATCATAGTATTTTAGAAAAGTCGTATATATATGATAATAATAAGAACAAGAAAAGATCACAAGCATTCATTATGATAGTACTATTTATACATGGTGGTGCATGGCTTCTAATATCATGACTAAATCTGGAATTTCACTAACCAAATCATAAACATTTACATCAAAAGCTAGGGACAAACCTCGCTTTTTAAACATGCATGCAATGTGATAATCATCATGAGTAATGGATAAGTAAACCTGAATTATATAGACAACGTGGAGACCCATCACTTAACCGACATACCATGATTGAGCTTACGTGGTCCCGACTATTACACTAAGTGGGGCGAGCCATCCAAAACCTTCCTGTGTTAGGGGACGCCACCATGATATTGATATCAACTCCGAAAGGGCCAATCGTGCTGTGGATAGCTCACAAGGGAGGTCCCGATAACATACTGCATCCTAACCTGTTGGCACGTAGTTTGGGGCAGGGTAGTCAACTCCTAGCCCGCCGGAAGACTCTTCTGGGAAAAACATACCATGCTCTCTGGTCATATAAATACTTGGGTTGAACATCATCTAGTGACGGTTAACATGAAATCATGCATAAACTCAACATTTTCTATTGAAAAAGCTCGTTATGAAATCATGCATACACTAGACATCATATAAATATGAAGCTCAACAATGTCGCTTGAATGTTTAAAATGCAATCATGCATAGACTCAACATCATGTGTGAATGGTAGCTTAACATTGTCCTGACAGCTCAACAATAGGTACTATCAATGGTGAACACATGCTGAAAATATGCCTTCTAAATGCCTAGTTGAATTCATAATAAGAGCAAGGAAAATTTCATCTCAACCATGTGGTAAGCTCTTACTAGAAAAATCACTATTTGAAAACATCATATGTGCATTACCCAAAGCTCTACCATACTTGGGTTCATTTAATCTTCTTTGAAAACATCATCAAATAATGGTAAGGCTTGAAACAAAGCTTTTCGTCATCTATTCCATCATCACAGACATTCTTCCATAATCACTTCTATTAAGTAACTATCCACACATGGGTATTTTGGATTCAATTTTAGAAAAAGAATTCATGTAAAAGAAATTAAATTTAGAATCCGCCAAGCTTGGTAAATCATCAATATCAACACAATTTAATCACACCCATGAATAAAGATGTTAGAATCAAGTGCAATGAATGAAACTCATACTTATCATTACAATCCAATCACAATTTGGTAGGGAATGGGCATGGGTGTGAAAGAAAGCACCCACTCATAGCCTTACATACCTGGGATTGATGAATTTTAGCCCTTCCTAATTTCCCAGCTTAGATTCCAATTGGAAACCTTGATATTTCACCTTGAACCTTCCCTTCACACCTTCAAACTTGCATGCATGAGAGTAATGGCTTAGAATAGGTTTTCCCCAACTAAAAACCCACTAAAACGAGCTTAAAATGACGTAGTATAGGTCTTAGGAACTTAGAATTATGAAAATACCCTTACTAAATTCGCAGCAAAACACTGTCAGGTGGCCCTAACGAGTGATCTGACGATTCGTCAGGACGGGCAACTGGTCAACTGATCTATTGGGGTTCGTAACGGGGAAAATAATAACTCGTGCCTTGAGACCACGACTCGTGGTCACCTTTCGTCAATTACACTGCCTTAAGTACTAATAATAATACATGCTTGCTCATGACTCTCCTCACAAGTCGTTGAGACTGACCACCACTCGTAGGGTCCCATCCGTTAAGTACACTGGATAAATCCTCCTTTAACATTCCAACTCCACCCCACGATTGACATGACGACTCGTGGTGGCTAACCATGAGTCATTGATTCACTCGTGGGGACTTCGATCCCTTGATCACTCCAGGCCTTCCCACGAGTCACTTGATGACTCGTGGGGTCTTCTCATGAGTCGTTCAGTGACTCGTTCTGCAACTGCTGCAACATTTTCCAGTTTTTCTCCATTTCAACTTCCGGGTCTGATTCATAAATTCACAGGGTATAACAGTATCTCCTCCATGGGAATATTCATCCTAAAAATGATAGAAACAAGGAGGAAATAGAAACAAGCAATTATCATACTCCAATACTGATTATTTTAACCAAAATTTCATGGAATGACTACCTCCGAAAAGAACCACATAGATGAACTAAACTCAGGCATCACATACATTTATCATAACATAATAAAAACTTGCGCACTTGAACTGAACATGGAAACTGATCAGAGAATTAGGGAAAAAACTGATACCTCAAGTCGGAACTGAGCTGATAGAGAACAAATATGCGTATCTATCCATCATGTCCGCTTTGGCCTACCACATAGCTCCCTAAACATGTTGATTCCTCCATAAAACCTTAACTGAAGCTACCTCTTTGTTCCTCAACCTCCGAACTTGTCGGTCCAAAATTTCAGCCGGAATTTCATCATAACTTAGACCGTCTTTAACACCAACGCTGTCTACCGGAACTACCAAGGCTGGATTACCCAAGAACTTCTTCAAAAGTGATACATGGAACATGGGATGAACTGAAGCCAATTCTGAAGGCAAGTCCAACTCATACGCCACCCCACCAACTCTTCTCACAACCCGGTAGGGGGCAATATAGTGGGGACTGAGTTTACCCTTCTTTCCAAACTGCATGACTCTCTTCATGGGAGATACCTTTTGAAACACCCAGTCATCCATATCGAACTCCAAATCTCTTTTCCTCACATCAGCATACGATTTATGATGACTCTGAGCGGTTTTTAACCGGTCCCTTATCAGCTGAACCTTCACCATCGCCTCATGAACCGAATCTGGTCCTACCATAGTTGCCTCACAAACCTTGAATCATCCGTTGGGAGATCTGCACCTCCACCCGTAGAGAGCCTCGAACTGTGCCATCTAGATACTAGAGCGGTAACTATTTTTATAAGCAAACTCGATTAAGGGAAAATGCTCATCCCAACTACCTTTAAAATCCATAACACATGCACTTAACATATCCTCAAGGTTCTAAATGGTCCGTTCTGCTTGGCCGTCCATCTTAATCCGAAATAATAGACAAGGGCACTCCATGAAGCCGAAGCAACTCTTGAATATACATCTTAGCATAATTATCCACTTAATCTGTGGTCTTAACCGGGGAAGTGTGCAGCCTTGGTCAACCTGTCTACCACCACCCAAATGGAGTCATATTGCCGGTGAATACGTAGTAGACCTGTAATGAAGTCCATGTTAATTTCTTCCCACTTCCAAGTGGGGATGCTGATATCCTAAAGTATACCTCCCGGCCTTTGATATTTGACTTTCACTTGCTAGTAGTTTGGACATTTTGCTACGAACACCATAATATCCTTCTTCATACTGTCCCACCAATAAATTTTTTGCAAGTCCCGATACATTTTTGTGGATCCTGGATGGATAGAATATCTAGTACCATTTTCCTCATGTAATATCCGAACTCTCAAATTGTCGACATCCGGAACACATAGTCGACCCTAGTATCGTAGCACACCATCTCCCACTTTGGAGAAAACCTCCACCTTCTGTCTCTGCACCGCCTCCTTCAGCTTCCTCAAATTTGGATCCTCATCTTTCCCGGAATTAAGATCAACCACCAAGGAATATTCTGACCTGTTATGCACAACAACACCGCCATAGGTCGTGTCGATATATCTTACTCCAAGCCTTGCAAGCCGGTGAAATTTTTTCACCAATTCCTCTTCCCCTCATCCACATGGGACACACTCTCTACTGAGAGCTTACTAAGCGCATCCGCAACCACATTAGCCTTGCCCAGGTAATAAAGGACACTCATGTTATAATCCTTAAGTAACTCAAAGGACCTCCTTTGCCGAAGATTTAGATCCTTCTGTGTGAACACATATTGCAAGCTCTTGTGGTCCATAAATACATCCACATGGACCCCATAAAAGTAATTCCACCATATCTTCAATGCGAACACCAGCGTAGCCAATTCCAGATCATGGGTCGGGTAATTCTTCTCATGCACCTTCAAGTGTCGAGAGGCATAAGCTATCACCCTCCCAGGCTGCATCAACACACACCCAATTACAACTCTAGAAGAATCACAATACACCACGAAGCCATCGTTACCCTTGGGTAGGGTCAACACTAGTGCCGAAGTAAGTTGAGCCTTTAACTCTTGAAAGCTTTTCTCACAAGCCTCCAACCACTGAAACTTTACCTTCTTCCGAGACAACTTAGTCAAAGGCGCTGTAATGGATGAGAAACCCTCAACAAACCTCCAATAGTAACCAGCTATGCCCAAGAAACTCTGAATATCCGAAGGATTCACCAGTCTGGGCTAGTTCTTCACCGCATCAATTTTCTTCGAGTCCATTTTTATGCCTTCGCTAGACACCACATGGCCAAAGAACGCCATGGAGTCCAACCAAAACTCACACTTGCTGAAATTTTCATACAATTGGTGGTCCTTGAGGGTCCGAAGCACTACTCTCAAGTGGACGGCATACTCCTCCTTGCTCCGAGAGTATATCAAGATATTATCAATGAACACGATCACGAACATGTCCAAATATGGCTTGCACCCTGTTCATCAGCTCCACAAAAGCTACAGGGGCATTCATTAGTCCAAAAGACATAACTAAAAACTCGTAATGACCATACTGTGTTCTGAATGCATCTTCGGGATATCACTCTCCTGGACTCTAAGTTGATGATACCCACATCTGAGATCTATCTTCGAGAAAAGCTTAGCACCCTGAAGCTGATCGAACAAATCATCGATCCTGGGTAAAGGATACCTATTCTTGACAGTGACTTTGTTCATCTGTCGATAATCAATGCATATACAAAGGGAACCATCTTTCATCCAAACAAATAATACTGGTGCGCCCCATAGAGACTGGCTCGGGCTAATGAAGCCCTTATCTAGTAAATCCTTTAACTGATCCTTTAACTCTTTTAGCTCGGCTAGAGCCATCCTGTAGGGTGGAATAAATATAGGCTACATATCGGGAAGGAGGTCAATATCGAAGTCAATCTCCCACTCGGGAGGAATACCTGGCAAATCATCAGGGAAAACCTCTGGATACTCACATACTATTGGCACAGACTGGATAGTCGGTGTTTCGGACTCCACGTCTTAACCCTAACTATGGTACAAACAACCCTTAGAAATCATCTTCCTGGCCTTAAGGTAGGAAATAAATCGACCTATGGGCACAACTAAACTACCCTTCCATTCTAAGACAGGCTCACCCGGAAATCTGAACTCTACTGACCGGGTCCTACAATTAACTGAAGCATAGAATGAAAATAGCCAATCCATACCGAGAATAACATCGAAATCGGTCATGGCTAACTCTATCAAGTCTATTGAGGTGACCTTATGAAGAAATGATACCGGGCAATCTCTATACACCCGTTTAGCTATAACAGAGTCACCTACTAGAGTGGAAACTGAGAAGGGCTCTGATAATACATCGGGACTGACTCCGAAGTTACTGGCTATATATGGTGTCATACAAGATAGGGTAGCCCCCGGATCTAGTAATGCATATACATCAACATAAAAGACTCTCAACATACCGGTGACTATATCTGGTGAGGCCTCCTTCTCCTAACGAGTGACTAAGGCATAGAATCTGTTCTGGCGCTGCCCGCCAGCTGTGTTAGTAGAAGCCCCCTAATGTGCTATGTGTGGGGGAGGGGCTACTGAACTCGAAGCTGGGCCTCGGGCCCCAACCTAATCCTATCTCGCAGCGGGACAATCTCTGGGCATATGACCAGGCTGCCCACATCCAAAACAAGCTCCTGACCCTGCCAAACACTGGCATGTGTGCCCTCGGCCACACCCGCGACAAGCTGGAGTGCTAGAGTCTGCGGACCTACTGCTCTAACCCTCGAGCCTGACGCTCACCCTCTTTGATCATGTCCTGGCCTAGATGGCACACTTAGTGCTGAAGATACTGGGTCTTATGAGGTCTGATAGGTCTGCTATCGATGCCCACCACCGGACCTCTATTGTGAGAACTTGTGACCCTAGGTCCTGGCCCTTTTAGCCTCCCTCTCCCTCAAATGTGCCGCCTCCATCTGTTGATCCTACAACAATATGCGAGGAAAGTCCATGTCGTGATGGAGCATAGTTGTCCTGCAGTCCTTGTCCAAATAACCTACTATACTATGCACAAGTCTACTCAACCGCTCCCTCTAGTCAGCCACTAACTGAGGAGCATACTTCGATAGGCAGGTGAACACAAGGGAATACTCTAGTAGTGTCATCCTCCCTTTCTTCAGATTCACAAACTCTGCTGCGAAGAACTGATCGAGGAATGCAACCTGAAACTCCTCCCACGTGGCCAGACCTTCTCCAGCGACCCTGCTGTCCTTCCACTAGCGGAACCAAATATCCACAACCCCTTTCAACTGGTAGGAGTCTAACTTTGCTCACTAGACAATGCTCACCCCCATAACCTGGGTGATCTTGAAAATCTCATCAATGAAATCGCGCGGGTCCTCAACTACCTTGGACCCCAGAAACTCTGGCAGGTTCATACTCAAAAAGTCCTTGATTCGAGCCGCCGATGAATTTCCATTTTGCGGAAAATGCGCAACGACCAACTTATTGACCTGAGCGGTCAAGGCCTGCACTAGAATTTGAATTGCAACTCGAAACTCAGCGTGAGCGGTTGGCTCCGGTGCCTGAGGCTCCTAAATTGGTGGGGCTGGATGATGCTCATGACCGTTTCCATCCTCGTGGCCCTCATCACCTCCATTCCTCCTTCCATTCATCCTTCGAGGAGCCTTGCTTCTGCAATCGCGGATAGAATGAATTAGAAGGATAGAAAGGCTTCTCATCGCACGACATAGATCATGAATGAAAGGGAACACTTCCTAAAACGTCTCGTAGCCTATTCGTCATAAGTATGGCGCACCTCACACCCATGAAAAAGACTTTACATAACGAGGCTTTCAGACTCCCTAGGACACTTCAAACCTATAACTTTGATACCAAGTTTTCACGACCCGAGCATAGACCCAAATCGTAAACACGGTAAAAGGGACCCCGAGAGACCCCAAGTCAACCCATCGCATAAGAATTTACTAACTCATTCAATAAACATAAAGAAAACATATTTATAAACTCAGCGAAAGTCTAACTTAACATAACAACATAATGAACATTCGAAGCTGAATACATGTCTAAGTCTGACAAGCTGATGGGACAACGCCCCTAACAAGCTTAATAATACTGAAACTGAAAATACAACCAAGATAACAGAAAGTCTAGTCCTCCAAAGATGAGGACTCACCAACCAAGCAGGTACTGACTCTGATAAGTGACTACGTACGGGGCTGGACCTGAGAATTGGATCCTACATCATGAAATGATGCAACATAGAAAGTATGCGGTTAGTACGTGGAATGTACCAAGTATGCAAGGTGAGTAAAACCGCTTAAGTAAATAAATCATTTAAAACATTCCATGACATATCATAATCTTATAAGCGAAAAAAGAAGGCTACATGCAATCATTCTGAAATCGTA
>JACEIK010002050.1:137374-151517 GCA_018107945.1 Datura stramonium | reverse complement strand
CTACCATACTTGGGTCTATATATTCTTCTTTGAAAATATCATCGAAATCAAGGGTAAGGTTAGAAACAGGCTTTTCATCATCTATTCCATGATTATCATCTTCTTCCACAATCACTTCTATTATCAACTATCCACACATGGCCATTTTAGATTCAATTTTTAGAAAAACAATTTTGTAAAAAAAAATTAAGTTAGAATCTACCCAAGATTGGTAAATCATTAATATCAACTCAATTTAATCATACCCATAAATAGATATGTAAGAATCATGCAATTGAATGAAACCCCATACTTGATTATGACAAGCCAATCACAATTTGGTAGGGAATAGGAATTGGTGTAGAAGAAAGCACTCACTCATAGCCTTTCCCTGAGATTGAAGAATTCTATCCCTTCATAATTGCCCAGCTGAGATTCCAATTGGAAACCTTGAGATTTCACCTAGAACCTTCCCTTCACACCTTAAAATTTGCATGCATGAGAGTAATGGCTTAGAATAGGTTTTCCCCTTCTAAAAACCCACTAAAAAAAGCTTAAACGATGTAGTATAGGTCTTAGGAACTTTGGAATTATGAAAAGACCCTTACTAAATTCGCAGGAAAATACTACCAGGTGACCATAACGGGTGACCTGACGATTTGACAGGACGGGCAATGACTCGTCAAGTCGCCCATCAAGTACACTAGTCAACTGATCTTCTGGGGCTCATAACGGGGAAGATAACGACTCGTGCCTCGAGACCACGATTCGTGGTCACCTTTTGTCAAGTATACTGCCTTAATTCCCAATAATAATCCACATGCTTTCTCACGACTCTCCTCACGAGTCGTTGGGATTGACCACAACTCGTGGGGTCCCATCTGTTAAGTACACTGGATAAATCCTCCTTTAACATTCCAACTCCACCCTACGATTGACATGAAGACTCGTGGTGGCTGACCACGAGTCGTTGATTCACTCGTGGGGACTTCGATCCCTTGATCACTCCAGGACTTCCCACGGGTCACTTGACGACTCGTGGGGTCTCCTCATGAGTTGTTCAGTGACTCATTCTACAACTGCTGCAACATTTTCCAGTTTTTCTCTGTTTCAACTTTCGGGTCCAATTCTTGAATTCTCAGGGTATAACAGACATGCAAAAGTCTTAAGTTAAGGGTGTTGATATGATATGGGTTTACAACACTTTCAATGCTTAAAACTGGGAAATAAACATGGTCTTAGGTGTGTTTATATGGGTATGATGCACTTTTTCTTTATTTTCGGAAAAATTGGATGTTGGAGTTGAAATCTACAAAAGAACTGAAAAGAGTGCAGAAAAGGGCCAAGTATAGAGCTCAGTATACAATCATGGTATGGGTCGTACTAAGAGTCGTGGAAAAGTACAGAGGATGAGATTAAGGTAGATGGAAAGTTACGACTCTTGGTATGAGTCGTACCATCCTGGTACGATCTTGTAATACCCCAAAAGCCCTAAGATTAGATTTGGGGGTTGAAACTGAGAAAATAGAATTTTCTACACTCGTCCAGTGACCCATTGGGTGTGCCACAAGTCGTTAAGTGACTCGTGGGGAGGAGGTTTTAAATGTCGAGATCTCGTGTTTTAAGGTGGCCACGGGGGTGGCCACGAGTTATTGTTAGCACCATGATTCATTGAGTGGCTTGTGGTTAATATTTTACTGAAGATTTAATGTCTCCGACAGTGTCCCTAAAAACCAGTCACCATGAGTCGTGGGGCACACCACGAGTTGTGGTGTCCCTCGTGGTGACCAGTGAAGATGGAATTCCAGTGTGGGCAATGGGAAGTGACCATGAGTCATGGTCAGTGGCAACGAGTCGTCTAGTCCCTCATGGGGACTGGAAGTGCATTTTTCTTTGTGAATTTATTAAGGGTTTCTTCCATAATTCCTAAGCTACTAAGGCCTAAACTATATCGTTTTAAGATCAGAATAGAGTGTTTTAAGAGGGGTAATGTTCATTCTAGGCTTATTCACTTCCATGCATGCAAGTCTAGAAGGTCCTAAGGGTGATAAAGCCTAAATTCCTCAAGTTCTTCCCCAAATTATCATTAGGAAATCAAGGATGTTGTGAAATCAGATTTCAATAGGTATGTAGGGTTAGGAATGGGTATAATTTTCCACACCCACGCCCTATCCCCTCTTAATTAATGAAATTCTAGTTGATGAATCTATGGGGTTTTATCCAACATGTGAATTCTCTAAATTTCAATCATGGGTATGATTTAAGCCTATTTCTAATGTTAAATTATGATTAATGGGCATATGGTACTATGTTTTCAATAATAAATTGTGTATCCAAGTTTTATAAAATTATGATGCCCATCCATGAAAGTTCATGAAAGTTGAGATCTATGAAATATGTATTCAAGTATGATAAGATGTTTATGAAGAAAGTATAATTTCGAGTTACCCATGTCTATGCTCATGTTTTCAAATGACCAAGTCTATATCAAACATGTTTAAGTATTGGGACATCCCATATGATTAAGTATGTTTCATGATTTACCCAAACTTCATGTATTAGCTTACCACATCGATTTTGGAGTCTAGACTCCCACTATTTTCAGCTTTCGGTATGGTTTGAGCCAAGGCTCCTTATGTTATGATTTCAGATTTATGTATGTTTCTTATGAGTCAACTTCGTCACTAGAAAATGGTTCAACTTTGTTTAAAAACGATGCAAAACATATGTATTTTGTTTGGGAGTAGTGTCTAGCACCGAGTAGGCTAAAGGTTAGTCAACTCTATGCCTCAGAACTACGCACCAACGTAGGTATGTTCAAATTATTTGGGACCTACTTAGTGAGCTTCCCCTACCCCTAAGGGGCCTTCAGCTTGATATCAATATCATGGTAGCGTCCTTATTCCTGAAAAAGCTTTCGACGGCTCTTCCCACTTGAGTATGATAGTTGGGATTACATAAGCTCTATCATGGTAATGTCGGTTATAGGACGAGTCTCCCATTGTTCCTCATGATTTTATCTATTCATGAACATCAGTCATGATATTATGTTTTAGTAGGTTTGACCCAATGTTCAGTTTTACTTATGATTATCCATTTCAGCTTTGGGTCATTAGATTCAGTTATGACATTCAGTTATGTTCGGATCATGATTTCAGAAAAATAGCATGCAAACCCTACTTTCCGCATCTTATCTTGATTATGTTTTATGATATACATGGTTTATGATTTTACTTGCTTAGCAGTTTTACTTACTTTGCATACTCGGTACATTCCACATACTGACAACATACTCTATGTTGTATCATTTTATGATACAGGCACGAATATTCAGGCTCAGTTTCGTCATTTGCCAGACCTAAAACATTAGAAATTATCAGCCAGAGTTGGTGAATCCTCATCTTTAGAGGGCCCTTCCTTTCATTTATATCTAGTACTTTAAGTTTTAGACTTTAGTGAGTTAGTTGGGTCTTGTCCCATCAACTCGTTAGTAGTAGAGGCTTTTCAGACATAACATGTAATCAACTTCGGTTTTGAGTTATGTATTCTGATGTTATCTCTTATATTAATTATGTTGATCTTCTGTTTTGTTATAATTGATTTAGATGATATGTTCATGCCATGGGTTGACTTGGAGCCTCTCGGGGTTTTTTATCCGAAGTCTCGATTCGGGCCTATATTCGGGTCGTGACAAACTTGGTATCAGAAAATTAGGTTTTGAAGTGTCCTAGGATGTCTGAAAGTCGCGTTAAGCTGAGTCTTTTTCATGGGTGTGAAGCGCACCACACTTATGAAGAAGAGGCTACGAGACGTTTAGGAAATGTTCCCTTCTTTCATGAGTTATGTCGTGCGATAAAATGTCTCACTATCCTTGTACCTCATGCTATACGTATTTGCAGAATCATGCCTCCTCGATGAGTTAGTGGAAGAAGAAACGGGATTTGAGATGTACCCCAGAAGGTTTCCCACGCAGAGTTCAGGGCATCCATTCAGATGCTAGCTTAGGCCTTGATCACTTAGGTCAATCAATAGGCGGTAGCGCATATGCCATGACCCAAACAGAGACCCGGATCGCAATACGGGATAAGGAACCCTGAGAGACTCCAAGTAGACCCATGGAATGAACATACATCCAGCTCAATTACTAAAACTAAAGAATCAACATGATAATCATACAGGAAATTTAAAATAAACAAAACATCAGAATATGTAATCTGAAGCTGAATACATCCTTTATTTTGAAATGCCTATAAACATGATGAGTTGATGGGATAAGACCCTAACTAACATGAATAAACTAAAAACTGAACATACATAGAGAAATCTGAATAAGCATGGTCCTCGGGAGATGAGGACTCACCAACAGGTCTAAGATGCTAACTCTTTAGACTGGCTATGAACGGGGCTAAGTATGAGTGTTGGGCCCTGTATTATGAAATAATATAGAATAAAGTATGCGTTCGGTACATGAAATGTACTGAGTATGCAAGGTAAGTAAAACTGCTTAAATAAGTAAAATCATTTAAAAACATGCATAATGTGAAACGTAAACAATAAGAATCTTATAGTAGGGCTTGCATGCATTCTTTCTGAAATCATGATCTCATCATAACATGGCATAACATCATAATTGAATCGATTGACTCGAAGCTGAAATCTGATATTCATGAGTAAAATTGTACATTGAGTTAAACATGCTTTAGAACATATGTAGATGTATAAATCTCATGAATGATGACCATGCATAACTGAAATCATGAGGAATAATGGGAGACTCGTCTTCTAAACGGCATACAACGATAGAGCTTACGTGGTCCCAACTATCACAGTCAAATGGGAAGAGTCGTCCAAAGCCTTGCCAGGGCTAGGGACGATACCATCATATTGATGTCAAGATCAAGGCCCAACTGGGGCAACGGAAAGATCAGTAGGGAAGTCCCAAAGTATATATAATATGTATAAACCTATGTTGGCACGTAGTTCTGAGGCATAGGGTGATCGACCTTTAGCCTACTCGGTGCTAGACACTACTCCCAAAAACATGCATATGCTCTCCATTATTTTTCAACGAAGCTTACCATCGTCAATTGATGAAGGTCAGTAATCAAATACATCTCAAATATGAATTCATGCATATGAGAAGCTTTAGCTCAAAACATACCAAAAGTTGAAAAATAACTGGGAGTCCTTGCTCCAAAACCATGTGGTAAGCTTAATTCGGGAAAATCATAGATCATGCTTGAACATGTGGGCATTTCCCAATACCTTAACATGCTTGAAATTACTCAATTCATATTGAAAACATGATTATAAACATGGGTAGCTTGAAAATATGCTTTTCCTCATAATATCTCTTAAAAAAACTTAACCCTCTTAAAAGACATCATTAATAACTTAAAATGACGTAGTTTAGGCCTTAAGATCTTAGGAATTATGGAAAAGCCCTTACTAAATTCACAGAAAATAACTGCCAGTGATTCCCCATGAGGGACATGACGACTCGTCACCACTAGCGATGACCCGTGGCGTCGTCCGTCAAGTACACTGCTTAGCAAGTCATTTGGGCTCATCACGGGTGACTTCACAATTCGTTACTGGTGACCACGACTCATGGTCACCACTCATCACGTACACTACCTATGATTTCAATCAAACCTTTACCTGCTGGCAATAACTCATCCCATGAATCGTGGTGACTGACAACGACTCGTGGTCACGTTCATGGGCATCCGAATTCCCAAATTTCAACTCACTTTCTGAGCCTTACTACGAGTCACATCAGAACTTATGTCCTGATGCCAGTTTTAAAATTTTCTCTGTTCCAACTATCGGGTTTGATCCTTGGGCTTTGGGATATAAAAATATCTCCCCTTAGGAACACTCATCGTCAAATGTTGATTACATACAGAAAAGCAGAGAAATGCAATCATCATGTTCAAATACTAATCATTTAAGCTGACAACTGACGGAATGACTACCTCCGATTCAAACTACATGGATGAACTGAATTCATGAATCATATACACATCCAAATACATAAAAGAATCTTGGGCACATGAACTGAACATGAAAACTAAAAAGAGTCTTACGGCAAAAACTAATACCTCAAGCTAGAACTGAGCTGGTAGAGAATAAATGTGGGTATCTGGCCATCATGTCCGCTTCGACTTCCCACGTAACTTCTTCAATGTCTTGATTCCTCCATAAAACAGTAACTGAAGCTACTTCCTTGTTCCTTAGCCTTCGAACCTAACGATCCAGTATTTCCACTGGAACCTCCACAAAACTTAGATTGTCCTTTACATCAACACTGTCCATCGGGAAAACTAGAGCTGGATCACCCAAACAATTCTTCAAAAGCGACACATGGAAAATAGGATGAACTGAAGCTAATTCCAAGGGTAACATTAACTCATAAGCCACCTTGCCAACACATCTCACAATCCGGTACGGGCCGACATAGTGGGGACTATGATTCCCCATCTTCCGAGCCTCATCACTCCCTTCATGGGAGACACCTTCAGAAATACCCAACCATCAACTTCAACTCAAGTTCTCTTCTTCTCACATCGGCATAGGACTTTTGGTGACTTTGAGCTGTTTTCAACCTATCTCTTATCAAATGAACCTTCTACATAGCCTCATGAACCAAATCTGGTCCTATCATTTCCTCTTGACTGACCTCGAACCAACCAATGGGCGATCTACATTTCCGCCCATAGAGAGCCTCAAACAAAGCCATCTAAATATTGTAAATGTAGTTGTTATTGTATTCAAACCCGATAAGAGACAAATGATCATCGCAACTACTTTTGAAGTCAATCACGCATCCTCTCAGCATGTCCTCGAGCGTCTGAATTATCTGCTCCACCTGACCATCCATTTGTAGGTGATATGATGTGTTAAGCTTAACTTGAGTACCAAGACCTTTTTGAAAAAACTTCCAAAACTGGGAGGTACCTCTTTCTGATATGACGGAAAAGGGAACTCCATGCAATCGAACTAGCTCCAGGATATATAGTTTGGCATAGTCCTCCGCCGAATCCGCGCTTTTGGCCGGTAAAAAATGAGTCGCCTTGGTCAACCTGTCTACCACAACCCAAATGGTGTCATATTGTTGACGAGAGCGAGGCAACCATGTGATAAAGTCCATTTTGATTTCTTCCCATTCCCAAGTAGGAATACTGATATCCAAAATCAAACCTCCCGATCTCTGATGCTCGACCTTCAATTGCGGACAGTTTGGACACTTAGCTACAAATTATGCTATGTCCTTCTTCATTCCATTCCACCAATAGAGTTCTCGTAAGTCACGGTACATCTTGGTGGCACCTGGATGGATTAAATACCTGGATCCATGAGCCTCGTGCAACATCCGATTCCTGAAATCCTCCACATCCGGAACACATAAGCGACCCTGGTATCGAAGCACACCATCTCCCCCTTTGGAGAACACCTCTACCTTTTGATTTTGAACCACTTCCTTCAACATTACAAAAATAGGGACCTCATTTTGTTCTATCTTTTACATCAGTCACCAATGACGATTCTGATCTGTTCTGAACAACACCACCACCATTAGTTGAGTTAATCAACCTAACTCCCAACCTTGCGAGCCGATGCACATCCTTCACCAGCTCCTTCTTCCCCTCACTCACATGAGACACAATCTCCATAGAGAGTCTACTAAGTTCATCTTCTACTACATTAGCCTTACTTGGATGGTAAAGCACACTCATATCGTAGTCCTTAAGTAGCTCCAACTACCGCCTTTGCCGAAGATTGAGATCCTTCTGTGTAAACACATATTGTAAACTCTTATGGTACGTAAGCACATCCACATGGACTGCATACAAATAATGTCGCCATATCTTCAATGCAAATACCACTGCAGCCAATTGAATATCATGGGTCAGGTATTTCTTCTCATGAACCTTTAGCTGTCTGGAGGAATATGCTATAACTTTTCCATGCTGCACCAATACACACCCAAGTCCGATCCTTGAAGCATCACAATACACCATGAACCCTTCGGATAAAGAGAACTGGTGCACTCCATGGGGACTTGCCCGGTCTAATGAAACTCTTATCAAACAGGTCCTTCAACTATTCTTATAACAAATTTAGCTCGACTAGAGCCATTCTGTAGGGAGGAACAAATATAGGTTGCGTGTCGAGAAGAAGGTCAATACCAAAATCAATCTCCCGCTCAAGAGGGATTCCCGATGAATCATCTAGAAGACTTCAGGATACTCAAATACCACTAGAACTGACTAGATAGTCGGGGTCTCAGACTCCACATCCTTAACCCTCACTAGATGGTACACACAACCCTTAGAAATCATTTTTCTGGCATTAAGGTACGAAATGAAATGACCTACAGGCACAACTGAACTGCCCTTCCACTCTTTGACTGGCTCACTCAAAAATCTGAACTCTACCTGTCGGGTTCTATAATTAACTGAGGCTTAACATGCGAATAGTTAATCCATGCAAAGGATAACATTAAAATCGGTCATGGCTAACTCTATCAAATCTACTAAGGTAATTTTCTGAAGGACTGATATAGGGCAAACACTATACACCCGTCTAGTAATAACTGAATCACCTACTGGAGTAGAGACTGAGAAGTGTTCTGACAAGACTTCAAGACTAACTCCGAAGCTACTGGCCACATAAGGTGTCACAAAAGACAAGGTAGCCCCCGGAAATAACAAAGCATAAACATCAAGGTGGAAGACTCACAACATACCATTGATCACATCCAGGGAGACCTCTTGCTACTCATATGATGCTAATGCATAGAATCTATTTTAGCGCTGACCGCCACCTGTGCTGGTAGTTTCCCCCTGATGTGTTGAGGGTGCGAGCGGGGCTGCTGAACTAGAAGCTGGGCCTTGGTCCCCATCATGATCCGGTCTCGCTACTGGGAAATCTCTGAGCATGTGTCCATGCTTCCCGTACCCGAAGCAAGAACCTGTACCTTCCAAGCATTGGCCCGTGTGCCCCCGACCACACCTTCTGCAAATTGGGATACTAGAATCTGTGGGCCTGCTGCTCTTGCCCCTAGAGCCTGATATTAGCACTATCCAATCGTGCCTAGGTATGGATGGCACACTCAACATTGAATATGTTGGGGATGAATATCTCTGGTAGGTCTACTGTTGGTGCCCACCACCTGACCTCGGCAGTGAGAATTTGTGACTATCTGTCATGTCCCTCTTGGCCTCTCCCTCTCTCATATGCGCTGCCTCCATCTGCTCGGCGTACAAGAATATCCAAGGGAACTCCATGTCCTGGTGGAGCATAGAGGTCCTACAATCTTTTTCTAAATAGCCCACCACGCCATGAACAAACCTACTCCCCCGCGCCCTCTGATCAGCTACTAACTCTGAGGCGTACTTTGTTAGGCGAGTGAACTCAAGGAAATACTCCTACACCGTCATTCTCCCTTGCTTAAGATTCACGAACTCAGCTGCCTTCAATTCCCGTATCTCACGAGGGAAGAACCGATCTAAGAATGCAACATGGAACTCCTCCCAAGTGACAGGACCTGCTTCGGCGGCCCTAATAGCTTTCCATTGTAAAAAATAGATGTGTGCGACCCCTTTTAGCTGATATGAGGCCAACTCCGCACACTCAACTCCATTCACCCCCATGATTTGGGTGATCTTCATAATCTTATCAATAAACTCATGCGGGTCCTCATCTACCTCTGACCCAAGGAACTTTGGCGGGTTCATTCTCAAGAAATCCCTGACTCGAGCCGCCGCCGCATTACCATTTTACAGGATATGAGCAACTGCCTACTGATTGACCTGGGCGGTCAAGGCCTGTGAAAGAATCTGAAAAGCCACCCTAAATTCAGCATGGGCAACCGACTCCAGTGCATTGTGCTCCTGGAATTGTGGGGCCTGCTGGTGCCCGTTTTCGTTACCATCCTCGTGGCTTTCTCCATTCCTATTCCTTATACCATTTACTCTTCAGGTATCCATGATTTAGAAATCGCGACTAGCACGAATTAGAAGGATAGGGAGAGATTTCATCCCACGACATAGATCATGAAAGAAGGGAACATTTCCTAAACGCCTCGTAGCCTCTTCCTCATAAGTGTGGCGTGCTTCAAACCCATGAAAAAGACTCTACATAACATGGATTTCAGACATCCTAGGACACTTCAAAACCTAATGCTCTGATACCATGTTTGTGACGACCCGAATGGAGGTTCGGATCGCAACACGGGACAAGGAACCCCGGGAGACTCCAAGTCTACCCATTTTCATGAACATATATCTAACTCAATTACTAAAACTTAAGAACCAACATGATATTCTTAGAAGAAGTCTAAAATAAACAAAACATCAGAATACGTAATCTGAAGCTGAATACATCCCTTTTTTCTCTAAAAACCCTCTAAGAATGTGAGTTGATAGGACAAGATCCCAACTAACTCTAATAAGATAAAAACTGAACATACATAGAGAAATTTGAATAAGCATGGTCCTCGGGAAATGAGGACTCACCAACAGGTCTAAGATGCTAACTCGTAAGACTAACTATGAACGGGGCTGAGTCTGAGTGTTTGATAGCGTCAAAAATACAGTCTTCTTTTATGAAAGAGCATAAATGGTCGCAACGTGCAACACAAATATTCCCGACAGATGTCGAGGTCGAATCCCACAGAGAATTGAGTCGATAATTCAAAAGTCATAAACTAATTCAAACTAGAGTGCATAATTGTTCAACATTTGAAAAGTAAAATTTGGGGGGAAATTAAAAGAGACAATAACTATCTAATTCTAGACTAAAACTGATTGGGGGAAATTCCAATTGAAGTAATCACAAGTGAGAGGCTAGGGACATTCTATGGGTGAGATCAAAATAAAATTGGGAATTTCTTCAATGCCTTAGACTCGAGTGTAAATAATGTAGGGAAGTATATAGCCTCAGCTTTCCAGCCTATTGACTACCCCTAGCTGCGATTTAGCTCATTCCTAATTGATTTTGATTAGCAACTTCACTATTCCTAGCTATTAGCTACCAATTCGGAAGAAGTAATTTTAGCTATTTCAAGCTTAATTTTACAATCTCCTATCTATACCTACTACTAGATTCCCTTCCAATACTTAATCATTCTCTCCCAAACAACAATCAAGCAAGTATAGATAGACCAATATGATCATCAATGAATCTTCATTATAGATTGAAGAAAATCTAGTAGATTTACATTTAATTGAATAATATGAAAATTAATCTAGCAATACCCATCTATAATTCAATAAGAATCCAAGAGCAATTTCTAAAAACCAAATCAATTTAACAAACCATCATGAATATATCTCTAGCTAGCAAATTAATAAAGCATATTTAATGATAGAGGGAAGATACCAAGAGGATTCCCCTCATATTCATTGCATTAGCTTCCCAAATCTACTTCACAATCTCTTACAACAATGGTGGTATGCCCCCAAAATGGGTTAAAAAAAAGAAGAATAAAAGTACTACCTAACTCTACAAAACAATGGAGAAAAGAATCTCCTAAAAATTCTATGAAGAAGATGAAAATTAGATGAATGAATTGTTGGTTGAATGGTTCTCCCCTTGGTTGGTATACAATGGAGGTTATATACATGTACTTTCTTGTGTACAACTTTCCTCAAATTCCCTTGAGAATTCTATATGCTCTGGAGACCTTTTTGGACCCTTTTACCCTTCATAGAAAGCCTCTCCGACGAGGAACCGGCGTTTTGCCGGTGGTAATTTGTGAAGAGCCAAACTGTGGCCGGTTGACAAAGTTTCTTTGGTAGAGGGAACTGGCGGTTCCATGGGAGTTTCGACGAGCAATTTCATGAAGGGCCTGTTGTTTAGTCGGTCTGGGCAATAACTTTTGCATTTCTCCCTTCTAGATCCGCGTTTAGCCGATTCTAAGCATGTCTTTGCACCTCTTTTTGAGCTCAAATCTTCCCTTTTCTTTAGCTCCTCTCCCTCGTAGTCTAACTCATCAAATTTATTCTCAAATTTGATGTGTTTTTCTCAATTTCATGCTTTATTTAATCACATGAGGTACCTACAAAGAATTCTAGGGAAAGGGCATAAAATTCACATAAATGACTCAAAAACTAAGAAAAAACTCATGATTAGGAGCCTCATGAGTTGGTAAATTTCCAACTCATCAAACCCCCAAACTTGAACCATTGCTTGTCCTCAAGTATTGCAATTCAGTATAGTTGGGCAAACGAACCACATGCTATACATGAGTTCTTGCATCAAGGGCCAATCAAGATATTCTTGCACAAGAGGACATAACTAAAGCTTAGAGCACTATGGTAGTTGTAAACAAAATCATCAATCCGCAAGACAACCCCAAACATTATTCACCAACTCATGAAAGAGAAAAAACTCAAACCATGTTGCACAAGCTTCAATAGGTAACCACAATCATTAAACATATCATTCATGCATTCTTTTCATTCAAACAAGGGGCCTAGTTACTCAAAAAAAGTTCAAAGAGCATCTTAAGTCATTGAAAGTTCACATTCAAAGCTTGCCTTAAAGTTTGCTACCCACTTTCCTTAATCATACCTCTCTTTGAAATTTTTTTTAAGAATGTACTCCAAGGGAATGATACCCCTCACACGAAGAGAGAATCCCGAACACATTTTTCAGCATGTCACACAATGGGATTATAAGATAAGACAAATGCGCTCACTCTCACAAAGAAATTCAAGTGCATATAAATTGACCCATAGGTTTGCCCTTCGTGTATATCGCCACTAATGTAGTGTTGCTACACCTAGAATAAATTATGACTTGTGGGTCATAATGAAGGTTAGGGGTGAGGATAGGATAATTGTTTATCTTTAGTGACTAAAGCCTCTGTATTGCCTTTACAAAAGCTTGTAAAACCCCATCATCTTATTGAAATCACTCCCCCATATTTCTCCTTGTTCATCATCTTTATCATTTGTACAACACATGCCACCCTTATAACACCCATGAATTTCACCTTTATCCTTATCTATGCAAGAGATAACACCTTTTTCCTATTCTTCCTCTTTTGATGATTTGAGGTCTTTCAACCCATCGATTCATTCATTTCATCATTATTTTGGTGCTACCTCATATTGACGCTCTCATTTTCCCCCTTCTCTTGCAAACCCCCAAATTTAGGCTTTTGCCTCATGTCACATTCATTTCCTTATCACTCCCCATCTCATAGGCTTCAAGCCCCATTTTTCATTATTTTATCACTAGCAATTAGGGAGGATGGGTGCCAAAGAGAAGGATTAAAAATGATCATTAGGCTTGTAATGTGGTTTCCAAAGAACGGATCAAAGGCTCAAACTTTGGCTATCTAAGATTAACGTTCAAGGAAGTCATTTGGGTGAAGTGACCAACAAAAGAAGGCCTAAGATCATGTTTTAAGTGCAGCCACATCTATCATTTCTCCATAAATCACACTTAGGGAAAGTTCTAGAATATCATGCATACACAAGTATTATGCCAAAAACCTCACCACACAAGGCATCACAATCCAAAGAGTTCACACATTTTCTGTGTCACATTAAGAGGATTACTTTTAACGATCTAGTTACGAATCAACAAGCCAAACAAAGAATATATAATTCATGATAAGAGCATGCTCATTTCACATTTAAATGTCCCTCTTTTACTTTTCAAAAGCTCATGTACAATGCCATGTAAGAATTGTTGGTGGTACCTCATCAAACAAGTGCACAAACGACTCAACAAGACTTTTGACTTGGCATTTTTCCTTAAGAAAGTCGCCTCTCAATCTATCATTGGGAAGTGCCAACCCGGTTCGACAACAAAAGAAAATAGAAATAAATCTCTCCTTGGAAAAGAACCGTTGTATAATGAAAACCTTTGGAGTTTATTCAAAGACCACTATCAAAAAGGGCGATACAAACTCGCAAGTAATGACAATTTACCCTTAAGAATGACGTCACCCAATCTATCATAGGGCCATATCGTGCATCACTTAACAAGTGGGTTACTCAAACTTCACCCCCTAACAAAAATAATGCATTGTCCTCGATGCACAAGGTAAAATAAAATGAGGAATGAATGGGTGAGAGAACTCCCTGATACGGTGGAGGCATCCATTATATGTGAATTTTCCATGCTTCTCCCTCCCCCCACC
>JACEIK010002050.1:108700-119098 GCA_018107945.1 Datura stramonium | reverse complement strand
TGCATATGCTCTCCATCATTTTTCAATGAAGCTTACCATCGTCAATTGACGAAGCTCAATAATCAAATACATCTCAAATATGAAATCATGCATATGAGAAGATTTAGCTAAAAACATACCACAAGTTGAAAAATAATTGGGAGTCCTTGCTCCAAAACCATGTGGTAAGGTTAATTCGGGAAAATCATAGATCATGCTTGAACATGTGGTTATTGCCCAATACCTTAAAATGCTTTAAATTACTCAATTCATATTGAAAACATGATTATAAACATGGGTAGCTTGAAAACATGCTTTTCATCATAATATCTCATTGTAATCATACATTCATCACAAATCTCATCATTCATGAATTTCTCATCAATGGGTTTTTTAATTCGTAAAACTTGAAGCATGATTTTAATTGAAAACAATATAAAACTTGCCCATGAATCATAATTCAATAGTAGAAATATATTTAGATCATACCCATGTAGAGAATTAGGAATTTCATGCATTGGGTTAAAAACCCATAGAATTGACATAGGAATTCATGATTTAGAGAGGGATTGGGCATGGGTGTGAAAGGATTCATCCATTCATAACCCTACATACCTGATTAAGGCTAATTCTTACATTTCTCTAATTGCCTAAGTAGAATTGAAGAGAACCTTGAAGGATTTGCTTTGATCACCTGTATAGACTATCACTCTAGTATGCATGGATGAAAAATGGCCTAAAATGAACTTAATCCTCTTAAAAGACATCATGCATAACTTGAAACGACATAGTTTAGGCCTTAGGGTCTTAGAAATTACAGCAAATCCCTTACTAAATTCGCATAAAATAACTGCCAGTGAGTCCCCATGAGGGACATGACGACTCGTCACCACTGGCCACGACTCATGGCGTCATCCGTCAAGTACACTGCTTATCAAGTCATCTGGGCTCTTCATGGGTGACTTCACGATTTTTTACTGGTGACACTACTCGTGGTCACCACTCATAACGTACACTGCATTTGATTTCAATCAAATCTTTCCCTGCTGGCCACGACTCACCCACAAATCTAGAGATCCAAATTCCCAAATTTTAGCTAACCTTTTGAGACTAACCATGAGTTACATCACGAATCATGGTCTACTCCCACGGGTCATCTCACGACCCGTTCTGTGTCCTGATGCAAGTTTTAAATTTTTCCCCGTTTTAACTCCCGAGTTTGATCCTTGGGCTTTCAGGGTATAACAATATCTTCCCCTTAGGAGAATTCATCCTTGAATTTTGAAAACATACAAAAAAGTAGAGAAATGCAATCATCATATTCAAATACTGATCATTCAAGCTAACAACTGACGAAATGACTACCTCAGATTTAAACAACATTGTTGAACTGAATTCATGAATTATATACACATCCACATAGATAAAAAACTTAGGCACATGAGCTGAACATGAAACTAAAAAGAGTCTTAGGGAAAAAACTGATACCTCACGATAGAGCTGCGCCGGTAGAGAATAAATGTGGGTATCTAGCCATCATGTCCGCTTCGGCTTCCCATGTAGGTCCTTCAACATGTTGATTCCTCCATAAAACATTAACTGAAGCTACTTCCTTGTTCCTTAGCCTTCGAACCTGGAAATCCAGTATTTCCATTGGGACCTCCTCATAATTGAGACTGTATTTCACACCAATACTGTCCACCGGGACAACTAAAGCTGGATCACCAAAACATCTCTTTAAGAGCGACATATGGAAAACAGGATGAACCGAAGCTAATTTCGAAGGTAACTCTAACTCATAAGCCACCTTAACAACACATCTCACAATCTGGTATGGGACGAATAGTGGGGACCAAGTTTCCTCTTCTTTCCGAACCTCATTACTCCATTCATGGGAGACACCTTCAGAAATACCCAATCGTCAACTTCAAACACAAGTTCTCTTCTTCTCATATTGACAAAGGAATTTTGGCAACTCTATGCTGTTTTCAACCCGTCCCTTATCAACTGAACCTTCTTCATAGCTTCATGAACCAAATCTGGTCCTATCATTTCCGCTTCACCGACCTCGAACCAACCAATGGGTGATCTGTATCACCGCCAATAGAGAGCCTCAAACGGAGCCATCTGAACACTAGAACGGTAGTTGTAATTGTATGCAAACTCGATAAGAGGCAAATGATCATCCCAACTACCTTTGAAGTCAATCATGCACGCTCTCAGCATATCCTCGAGAGTCTGAATTACCCACTTCGCTTGACTATCGTTTGCGGGTTAAATGTTGTGCTGAGCTTAACCTGAGTACCAAGTCCTTTTTTAAACGACTTCCGAAACTGAGAGGTAACTTGCGTACCCCCGTCTGATAAAATACACAAGGAAACTCCATTCAATCGAACTAGCTCCCCGATATATAGTTCTTCATAGTCCTCCACTGAATCTGTGGTTTTGACCAGTAGAAAATGAGCGGCCTTGGTCAACCTATCTAACACAACCCAAATGAATTCATATTGTCGACGAGTGCAAGGAAACCCCTAATGAAGTCCATGTTGATTTATTCCCATTTACAAGTAGGAATACTGATATCCTAAAGCACACCTCCCGATCACTGATTCTCGACCTTCACTTGCTGACAGTTTGGACACTTAGCTTCAAATTCTGCTATGTCCTTCTTCAATCAATTCCACCAATAGACTTCCCGTAAGTCATGGTACATCTTGGTGGCACCCGGATGGATAGAATACCTGGATCAATGAGCCTCGTATAACATCCAATTCTTCAATAAGCGACCCTGGTATTGAAGCACACCATCTCCCCCTTTGGAGAAGACCTCTACCTTCTAATTTTTAACCACTTCCTTCAACTTTACCAAAATAGGGTCCTCATCTTGTCTAGATTTTACATAAGTCACCAATTACAAATCTAATATGTTTTGAACAACAACACCGCCATTGGTCGAGTCAACCAACCTAATTCCCAACCTTGCGAGTTGATGCACATCC
The DNA here is from genome assembly GCA_018107945.1 of Datura stramonium. Taxonomy (NCBI): domain Eukaryota; kingdom Viridiplantae; phylum Streptophyta; class Magnoliopsida; order Solanales; family Solanaceae; genus Datura; species Datura stramonium. Next base: position 116,120 of record JACEIK010002050.1, on the reverse strand, counting down.
TTCACCAGCTCCTTCTTCCCCTCACTCACATGAGACACACTCTCCATAGAGAGTTTACTAAGTGTGTTTGATGCTACATTGGCCTTACCTAGATGATATAACGCCCTCATATCGTAGTCCTTGAGTAGCTCCAACCACCTCCTTTACCGAAGATTGAGATCCTTTTGTGCAAACACATATTTTAAACTCTTATGGTCCGTAAACACATCCACATGGACCCCGTATATATAATGTCACCATATCTTCAATGCAAATACCACCGCTGTCAATATAAGATCATGGGTCGGGTAATTTTTCTCATGAACCTTTAGCTGTCTGGAGGCATATGCTATAACCTTTCCGTGCTACATCAATACATATCCATGTCCGATCCTTGAAGCATCACAATACACCACGAACCCATCGGAACCCTCGAGTAAGGTTAACACTGGTGATGAAGTAAGTCGAGTCTTCAACTCCTTGAAGCTCTTCTCACAAGCCTCCGACCATTGGAATTTCATCTTCTTCTAGGTAAACTTGGTCAAAGGTGTTGCAATCAAAGAGAAACCTTCCACGAATCTTCAATAATGTTCATCTAAACCCAAGAAGCTCCGAATATCTAAAGGCCGGTCTTGGCCAATTCTTCACCGCTTTTATTTTCTGAGAGTCCACCATTATTCCTTCACTTGACACCACATGGCCCAAAAATGCCATTGAGTTCAACCAAAACTTACACTTGCTAAATTTGGCATATAATTGGCGATCCTTGAGAGTCTATAGCACTACTCTCAAATGAGCAGCATGCTCCTCCTCACTCCGAGAGTATATCAGGATGTCATCAATAAACACAATCACGAACATATCCAGGTATGACTTTAACACCCTGTTAATCAAGTCCATAAAAGCTGCAGGAGTATTCGTTAGTCTAAAAGACATAACTACAAACTCTTAATGACCATACAGTGTCCTGAAGGCTGTCTTTGGGATATCGCTCTCTCGAACTCTGAGCTGATAGACCCAGATCTGAGATCAATCTTCAAAAATCACTTGGCACCCTGAAGAACATCAAATAATCCATAGATCCTAGGTAGAGGATACATGAACTTCATGGTGACTTTGTTTAATTTCCTATAGTCAATACACATACGAGGTGCACCCCATGGGGACTTGCTCGGTCTAATGAAACCCTTATCTAACAGGTCCTTCAACTTTTCTTTCAACTCCTTTAGCTCAGATGGAGCCATTCTATGGGGAGGAATAGATATAGGCTACATGTAGGGAAGAAGGTCAATACAAAAATCAATCTCCCACTCCGGAGGGATTCCTAGTAAATCATCTGGAAGACTTCCGGATACTCACATACCACTGGAACTGACTGGATAGTCGGGGTCGCGAAATCCACGTCCTTAACCCTCACTAGATGGTACACACAACCCTTAGAAATCCTCTTTTTAGTCTTAAGGTAGGGAATGAAATGACCTATAGAAACAACGGAACTACCTTCAACTTTAAAACTAGTTCACCCAAAAATCTGAACTCTACCCGTCGGGTTCTACAATTAACAGAGGCATAAAAACCCATGCCGAGGATAACATCAAAATCGGTTATCACTAACTCTATCAAATCTACTAAGGTGATTTTCTGAAGGACTGAGAACGGGAAACCTCTATACACCCATCTAGTTACGACTGAATCACCCACTGGAGTAGACTTTGAAGCTACTGGCCACATAAGGTGTCTAAGGTAGCCCCCAGATCTAACAAAGCATAAACATCAAGGTGGAAGACTCGCAACATACCAGTGACCATATCCGGGGAGACCTCCTTCACTTGGAGGGATGCTAATGTATAGAATCTTTTTGGCGCTGACCGCCACCTGTGTTTGTAGATGCCCCCTGATATGGTGAGATTGCGAGTGGGGATGCTGAACTAGAGGCTGGGCCTCAGACCCCATCATGGTCCTATCTTGCTGCTGGGAAATCTCTGAGCATGTGTCCGAGCTTCGCACACCCGAAGGAAGAACCTGTACATACCAAGCACTAGCCCATATGCCCCCGACCATACCTGCCGCAAACTGGGATGCTAGAATCTACGGGCCTGCTTCTCTGGCCTTTAGAGCCTGATGTTCACCCTCTCTAATCGTGCCTAGGTCTAGATGGCACACTCAACGATGGAGATTCTAGGGCATAAGATCTTTGGTGAGTCTGCTGTCGGTGACCACCACCCGACCTCAGTTGTGAGAACCTGAGACTCAATCCTGGCCCTCTTAGCCTCTCTCTTTTTCATATACGTTGCCTCTATCTTCTGGGTGTACAAGACTATCCGAGGGAAATCCATGTGCTGGTGGAGCATAGCGGTCCTACAATCCTTTATCAAATAGCTCTCCACACCATGAAAAAACCTATTCATCAGCGCCCTCTGATTAGCCACTAACTCTGGGGCGTACTTCGATAGGCGAGTGAACTCAAGGGCATACTCCCGTACCGTCATTCTCCCTTGCTTAAGGTTCACGAACTCAGCTGCCTTCACCTCTCGCATCTCATGAGGGAAGAACTGATCTGAGAACGCAACATAGAATTCCTCCCATGTGATAGGACCTGCTTCTGCAGCCCTACTATCTTTCCATTGTCGAAACCAGATGTGTGCGACCTCTTTAAGCTGATATGAGGCCTGCTCCGCACACTCAACTCAATTCACCCCCATGACGTGGGTGATATTCACAATCTCATGGATGAACTAATACTGGTCATCATCTACCTTTGGCCCAAGGATCTATGGCGGGTTCATTCTCAAGAAATCCCTGACTTGTGCTGCCGCTGCATTACCTTTGCTGGACATGCACAACTTCCTACTGATTCACCTAGGCAGTCAAGGCCTATGTGAGCATTTGAATAGTTTCCCTAAATTCAGCATGGGCAGTTGGCTTCGGTGCATGGTGCTCCTAGACTAGTGGGGCCTGCTGGTGCCCGTTTCCGCTGCCATACTCATGGGCTTCTCCATTCCAATTCCTTATACCATTTACTCTTCAGGGAGACATCATTCTTCCATCGCTAATAGAATGAATTAGAAGGATAGGGAGACATTTCATCGCATGACATAGATCATGAAAGAACAGAACATTTCCTAAATGCCTCATAGTCTCTTCATGATAAGTGCAGTGCACTTCACACCCATGAAAAAGACTCTACTTAATGCGGATTTCAGACACCCTAGGACATTTAGAAACCTAATGCTCTGATACCAAGTTCGTCATGACCAGAATGCAGGCTCGGATTGCAACATGGGACAAGGAGCCCGGAGAGACTTCAAGTTGACCCATTTGCATGAACATACATTTAACTCTATTCTAAAACTTAAGAATCAACATGATAATCTTAGCGGAAGTCTAAAATAAATAAAAAATCAGAATACACAATATGAAGCTGAATACATCCTTTTTTTTTCTCTGAAAAGCCTCTAAACATGTGAGTTGATGGGGCAAGACCCCAACTAACTCGAATAACCTGAAAACTGAACATACATAGAGAAATATGAATAAGCATGGTCCTCGGGAGATGAGGGCTCAACAAAAGGTGTAAGATGCTAACTCTGAAGATTGTCTTTGAACAGGGCTTAGTTTGAGTGTCGGGTCCTGTATCATGAAACGATACATCATAGAGTATGGGGTAGGTACCTGGATTGTCCAGAGAATGCAAGGTAAGTAAAACTGCTTAAATAAGTAAAATAATTTAAAAACATGAATAATGTAAAATGTAAATAATAAGAATATGAGAATAGGGCTTGCATGCATTCTTTCTAAAATGATGATCTCATCATAACATAGTATAACATCATAATTGAATCGATTGTCTCAAAGCTGAAATATGATAGACATGAGTAAAGTTGTACATTAAGTCAAACCTGCATTAGAACATATATAGATGTATAAATCTCATGAATGATTATCATGCATAACTAAAATCATGAGGAACAATGGTAGGATCGTCTTTTAATTGACATATCATTTAAGTAGGAAGATCCACCCAAAGACTTTCCAGGGCTAGGGATGATACCATGATATCGATATCAAGATCAAGGCCCAATGGGGTAGGGGATAGGGTGATCGACCATTGGCCTACTCGATGCTAGACACTACTCCCAAAAACATGCATATGCTCCCCATCGTCTTTCAACAAATCTTTCCATCATCAATTGACGAGGCTAAATAATAAAATACATCTCAAATATGAAATCATACATATGAGAAGCTTTAGCTCAAAACATACCACAAGCTAAAAAATAATTGGGAGTCCTTGCTCCAAAACCATGTGGTAAGCTTAATTCCGGAAAATCATAGGGCATGCTTGAACATGTGGGCATTTCCCAATGCCTTAACATGCTTTAAATTACTCAATTCATATTGAAAACATGATCATAAACATGGGTTTCTTGAATATATGTTTTTCATCATAATATCTCATCATAATCATACATTCATCATAAATCTCATCTTTCATGAACTTCTCATTAATGGGATTTTTAATTCATAAAACGTGAAACATGATTTTAACTGAAAATAGTATAAACATTCCCATGAATCATCATTCAATAGTATAAACATATTTAGACAATTCCCATGTAGAGAATTAGGAGTTTAATGCATTTGTTTAAAACCCCATAGAATTGACATAGGAAATTCATGATTTAGAGAGGGATTGGGCATGGGTGTGAAAGGATTCACCCATTCATAATCATACATACCTGATTAATGTTGATTGTTACACTTCTCTGATTGGATAAGAAGAAATTGAAGAGAACCTTGAAGGATTTTCCTTGATCAACTCTATAGACTATCACTCTAGCATACATGGATGAAAAATGGCCTTAAATGAACTTAACCCTCTTAAAATACATCATTCGTAACTTAAAACAACGTAGTTTAGGCCTTAGGATCCTAGGAATTATGAAAAATCCCTTACTAAATTTGTAGAAAATAACTGCTAGTGAGTCCCCACGAGATGACTTCATTATTTGAAGTACACTTCTTATCAAGTCATCTGGGCTCGACACAGATGACTTCATTATTTGTTACTGGTGACCACGACTTGTGGTCAACACTTGTCACATACACTGTTTGTGATTTCAATCAAACCTTTCCCTGCTAGCCACGAGTCATCCCACGAAACGTGGTGACTGACCATGAATTGTGGTTATGTCCGTGGGGATCCAAATTCCTAAATTACAACTCACCTTCTGAGCCTCACCATGAATCACATCACGACTCGTGGTCTGCTCCCATGGGTCACTTTACGACCCAATATGTGTCCTGATGCCAGCTTTAAATTTTTCTCCGTTTCAACTCCTAGGTCGGATCCTCGGGCTTCCAGGATATAATAACATGTCCATAAGAATGGGAATTCGGCTGCTGCAAGAGTCAAATATTTTCTAGCAGGAACCCTTCGGAGTTTCTTCGATCAAAGTTGGATGAGGATCCACACGAGTTTATTGATAAGGTTCTAAAGATCACCCAGATCATGGGGTGACTAGAGATGAGTGCTTTAGCCTCGTATCAGTTTAAAGGGCAGTTGGAGAAGGCCCTATTGGTTGGGAGGAGTTTCATGCTACATTTTTGGATCGATTCCTCCCTCGCGAGATGAGGGAGATTAAATCAGCCGAGTTTTTGAACCTAAAGCCAGGAAAAATGACACATCAGGAGTATGACTTGGAGTTCACTCTTCTGTCCAAGTATGCACCTGAGATGGTTGCGGATTAGAGAGCCCGAGTGAGACGGTTCGTGCATGGGATAGTAGACTACTTGGTCAGGGATTGCTGGACCACAATGATTCTTCAGGATATTATCTTTGTTCGGATAGTCGTGTACGCCCAGCAGATGGAGGCGATATAAATGAGCGAGAAGGAGAGAGAGGCCAAGAGGGCCAAGACCTATAGCTTTGGATTTTCCCAACAGAGACCTGGCGGGCACCGTCAGTTGTCCCACCAGAGCTCTTCAGCCCCAGCACCTTCAGCTATGAATGTGCCATGCAGATCCAAGCGCGATTAGAGGGGATGAGAATCATGCTCTAGAGGACAGAGTAGCAGACCTGTACAGACCAGCCCTCAAAAGTATAGTAGGTAAGGTCGGAGACATGTGGGTTAGTGCTTAGCAGGTTCAGGTGCTTGTTTTGGGTGTGGGAAGCCCGGACATATGCTTTGGGTAATGATAGGGGCTAAGGCCTAGCCTCCAGTTCAGCAGCTCCACTAGCACGCCCAACCCAGCAGGGGGCATCTACTAGTGTGGATGGTGGTCAGCTTCTAAATAGATTCTATGCCCTAGCATCTTGTCAGGAGAAGGTCTCCCCAGATGTAGTCACTAGTATGTTACAAATATTCCACCTTGATGTATATGCATTGTTAGATCCATAGGATACTTTGTCTTTTGTGACGCCCTATGTTGATAATAGTTTCGGAGTCAGTTCTAATATCTTTTCAAAACCCTTATTAGTCTCTACTCCAATTGGTGATACAGTTATAGCTTGATGGGTATATAGAAATTGCCTTGTCATAGTCCTTCAGAGAGTCACCTTAGCAAATTTAGCAGAGTTAGCCATGACCTACTTTGATGTTATCCTCAAAATGGATTTGTTATATGCATGTTATGCCTCAGTCAATTGTAGAAACTGTGCATAGTTGAAGGATTTTCTAGAGAAGGGATTTATCAAGCCTAGCAAATCCCCACGGGGTGCTCCAATTCTCTTTGTCTGCAAGAAGGGTGGTTCTCTTTGAATGTGCATTAATTATCGGCAATTGAACAAAGTCACCATCAAGAACAGGTATCCCCTCCCCAAAATTGATGACCTATTTGATCAGCTTCAGGGTGCTAAGTGATTTTTATAGACCTCAGATCAGGATATCATCAGCTCAGGGTTCGGGAGAGTGAGATTCCGCAGACAGCCTTCAGGACTCGATATGGTCACTATGAGTTTGTAGTTATGTTTTTTTTACTAATGAATGCCTCATGTAGCTTTTATATATGTGATGAACAGGGTTTTCAAGCCATATTTTGATATGTTCGTGATTTTGTTCATAGATGACATCCTTATATACTCTCGGAGCAAGGAGGAGCATGCCGCTCATTTTCGGTGGTGCTACAAACTCTGAAGGATGATCAGTTATATACTAAATTCAGTGAATGTGAGTTTTGGTTGAACCCAGTGGCATTTTTGGGTCATATGGTGTTAAGTGAGGGTGTGCAGGTAGACTCTCAAAAGATAGAGGCAGTGAAGATTTGGCCTAGACCAGTGAGTCCTGCGGATATGAAGAGTTTCTTGGGTTTAGGTAGTTATTATAAGAGGTTTGTTGAAGGATTTGATCAGGGGCATATTTATATGCCAAATTGATACTCAAATGCATAGCTTTTGCCTTGTTTATCCAACAATGTGTGTACATTCTCATGTAAATTGTAT
>JACEIK010002050.1:75603-92632 GCA_018107945.1 Datura stramonium | reverse complement strand
GTCAGCGGGAGCCAGAATGCCTGGTTAAGTTGGAATTTTGGGGTTTTCACCCCATTAATCTAAGGCACGAACTCTTAGAGCTGAACTGTATGTTTACTAAGGGTAGAGTAGTGTTCCTTCCAAATATAAGGTTTATGGATTGTTTCTTGTATTTTTCGATTCTCTAACACCCTAGAATCAAAGGATGATCCTTAATGTTGAATTATTAGTTAAGAACTCTAGGGTTGGAAAAAGCTAGGGCTAATGAAAGGAGTCTGGTTGGTGTTGATTTTGACGTCACCCGCATCGAGTGCCAATAATTTGACGACTCTGTTTCACATCGAGCGCGTCCGCAAGTGTACGGGTTGTGCAAGTAATGTAGTGGCTCTTTTTAATTACCGGATTGTCGAACCCACAGGGACTGGACCCATTCCTCTAACTATCCATTTCTAGTGTGACATTAAATATCTAAAGTGTTGGTGATAGACATTTTCGATTGAAGAATAATTAAGTCTAAGTTTCGGTCAACGAAATATTCTAAAAGTACTCTAGGAGCAACATAGAGTTAAAACCAGATAATCATGCGATAATACGATTTGCAATGGAATAAGCATGGAACTATCAATTATTATTTCACATAATTAGAATTGCATGTTCATGGTCTTTCGAGCCTCTTAACACGGCAATCTAGCCTCACTGCATCATTGTGAGCGAGGTTTAATTTTCTAGTCATGGGCAATCAATTATGTTGTGGTTTCTTAGGAAACAATTAGGGACTTTCGTACGATCTAACATTGCTCAACTTAGCCTTACAACTGCTTTAGCCCGGTGGTGATGTGACATCAAGTTGAGCTTTCATAACCCCATTGTGTCAGCAAGCACATTGCTAGGTATATTTCTATCAAACACAGAATCTCGAGATTACAATCATGCTCTCCATTCTCATGTCGACCTAGGTAATGCCTTCTCAAGCTATTACCCAAGCTAACAAATATGCTTTCATGGTGATCAATCATAAAAACAACCAACAAATCAGAATGCAAGACCAAACAACAATCAATAACTTAATTCCAAAACAATTTCATAACATCACAATCATAATCCATATTCAACCTAGAGGAAGGGTTCTAGCCATTTCATGTTTCTCAAACTACTCTAAGCTACTATTAATATACTCTAAACTACATACTTACATGATATTGGTAGATGAGAGAGGTGACAAACCCTAGGTGAGTTCTCCCACTTTATGCTCCTAGGTAGTTTTTCAGAATAAAATCGTGACCAAATGAATTAGGAGCTAGGGTCCTATTTATAGTAACGGAGAACGTGTAGTTTGGCTTGTCGTGGAGACGGCTCCGTGTCTGAGTGTATCACGAACCTTTGCCTCAGTGACGAACATCGTAGCCATTGGAACAACACCCGAAAATCAGCCTCAGCAGCACCCTGCCGCGTTGCCTCCTCAATCGCGCAGCCCCAGCCTGCCGTGGCACGTTGCAGCGCGCAGGTGGGCTGTTGTGGGCAACCTGCCTGCCGTGGCACGTGGCCGCGGAGGTGGGCTGTTTTGTGCCTCCTCTTTGTCGACGTTCGCGTGTTCATTCCGTTTCCAAGCCTCTACTTCACCAACTCATGGATTAGCTCCTCAAAGTCATCCAAAACCTACAAAACAAAGGCTAATCATGTTGGATTTGTAGCATATCTTCACATTTATATAAAATCACATGAGAGTGTATAAAATAACATAGATAAACAAGACTAATTTAAGTCATTAAAAAGCGTATCACGGGCCACGCTATTTTTGCCCGTGATCACAACCCCCACATAAAGCCTTGTTCGCCCTCAGAACAACCTTTTTATATCATGCAATTGGAGACTCCCACATAACTAATTTAGCAAGATAATTCGAGCTACGGCCATAATGATTATTCAAGATACAACTTAAAAATAGAGACATGCTATGAAATACAACTATGTTTAGACTTCTTAACCTCAAGAATCGACTCTCAATCTTAGCAAACTATTGCAAATCAACTGATTAAGAAATCCCACATGAATTATATCCTTCATTCAACATGTGCCCTCACGGAAAGAGAGTTACCCAATCACACGCAAAACAATTTTTACATCCTGTATGTGTGGGTACATAAATAGAATTACACTCGCTCTCACAAGAATTCACATGCATCATGTCATGACCCATAAGCTTGCCCTTAGTGTTTTACTCCACTAATTTGAGGATGTATGAATGTAAGATCAAGTAGGACTTTGTAGGTTGTAATGTAACTCAGGTATAGATAGGTACTATGGCTAGTAATAGTGATTATCTTTCCTAAGCGCTTTTAATACAACACGCCCTCATTGCGAACTCCTTCACTTACTTCACCTTTTTCTCCTTGGTAGTTTTCTTTTTCCTCTTTTGTTCCCCCTTTATTTGGGCACTTTTGGCTTATTAATAAGGAGTTCTATAAATAATTTTTCCTTAACTTGTTTTCTTACTCATACTAATACTCAACCATTTTCACCCAAGTGCACTGTCCTTTTCTCAGCTACTACAAGCTTCCACTTTTCCTTCTTTTCCATTCTTCTCACTCCATTACTCTTTCGGATTTTTCCTCTTTAAGCGGTTAGGAGCTTTGGATCAAATTCAAGGCTAATGAAATAAAAGGATTTAGCTTATGTTGCAGCTATCAAAGAATAGGCTCAAGGCTCAACGGGGGCTAACTAGGATTACTTTTTCAAGGTAGATAAACGAGGGATAAAAATTAGGTTAATTCAAAGAAATGCCTAAATCATTTCCTACAATTAACATCCTTCTTTCGTTTCATACACACACCAGGCAAGTTCTAGACAATCCACAATAGCATAAGAATACTCAAAAACCTTACACTCATGGCACATGCTCAATTCGAAACACATTAATGAGACTCTTACTCGGCTAATCACAAGAATTCAAATTAAGCTTCAATTATATTGAGTCAAATCCAAGAGCCTAAGTGTCTCAAACAAAGTTATACACTTGCATGCTTCAGCACTACACATACTTGCATCTTCCAATCATATATAACTCACAACAAGAACATCAAGCATCAATTAGCTACGGTTTCAAACCGACATCTATCGACTAATTTTCCTCAAGACGGGCCGTCATCCATCCATCATCGAAACAGTCCTAACTACGACTAAAAATATTATACAGACAAATAAAAAATAAAAAATAAAAATTTTATTCGTTGGTTCAAAGACCCCCGTCGGAAAAGAAACTAGAAAAGAAAAACTAGCAATTTGATGAAGTCATGCTTGACTCACAAAAATTTTCAAATTTTTCTCATTTTTCCACACAAGCATTATATTCACCAACAATTTGTTGCAGCACAAAGATTTTTAAATTCCCCTTGAAATTTCCCTCACCCCACACTTAAATCATTCTATGTCCTCATAGCATCCAATTAACATTTACGAGAGGGTGAAATACTCCACTAGAGGCCTTTAGGCCTAGCTCATCTTATCTTTTCCACACAACTTGCAAGCGGGTAGTCGACCCCACACTTTTTCTTTTCCATGCTTACTAGCTTCCTCCTCTGAGGTACTCGGACTTCCCCTCTACATGTGCCTAACTTTCCACCAAAAACACAAATAAAAATGAAAATAACAAAATCCAAAAAAAAAATAAAAAATTTAAAAAATTGTACACGAAGTACCCTTGGGTTGCCTCCCAAGCAGCGCCTTATTTTACGTCGTGGAGCAGCGTGGACCCTTTTCAGGAAATCCTTATACCTGGGTTCTCTTTCGGGAACCATCTCCTTTTCTTCTGTTTGTTTAGAGAAGCAGCCTCCACTCTGTTCCTCCCTTTCTCCAGCTTCTTCTCCAATCAAGCCCTTTATCGGGCTCGGGCTGAACACTTGACATGCCTTTGGCCATGCACCTGTGGACTCCCTCCACCTCATCCTACGCAACACACTTACCTGACAAAGGTTTTACGCCAGTGTGCGGATGGGTTTATTTCTTGGTAGACACGGAAGGTTTCTTCTTCATCCTCGACCCTCATTTTAGGGGTCCCTTCTTTCAAATCAATCACCGCTCCTCCGGTGGCCAAGAATGGCCGTCCCAAGATTAAGTGTACCTGGTCATCAACCTGAAAATCTAAAACAATAAAATCCAAGCGGGTATAATAAATTTATTACACTTTGATGAGAAGGTCCTCTATGATTCCATCGGGTGTCACTCGTGACTTGTCGGCCAGCTGCAACACATAAACCTTGTCGGCCTCGGTTTTCCCAACCCCAAGGTGTTGAATAAGGATAGAGGCATTAGATTAACTGCTGCCCCTAAATCACACAAAGTCGGAGCACTTGACTTTACCAATTTGTATGGGGAGGTAAAACTCCAGGGTCTTTGAGCTTCTTTGGCATTTTGCTCAATACCTGTGGCTTTGCACTCCTCGATCGGTGCTATAGTCTTGACGTCCACCAATCTAACTTTGTTAGCCATCATGTCCTTCAAGTATTTAGCATACTTGGGCATTCCACCGCAAGACATCAATAAGGGAAAATTTATATGAAGTTCTTTGAAACTCTCGCAGAACTTTTTGTGTCTCCACCTTGCTCCTTTTAAATCTACGAGGGAAGGGTGGCGGTGGTCTTTGTGTTGGCTGCAATGAAGGTTGCGCATTTTGTTTCCCGGCCACTCCGATTTTCTCCAATATCGGTGGATGGTCTGGTCTTACCAACTCGTTTGCACCTCCTTTCTCAACTCTTTAAAGTGTTTGCATATTCATTGTCTTCCGCTTCTAAGGGCGATGGCATTGATGCATCAGGGTTAAGTGCGTCACTTGGTAATCCCTTGCGGCCTCATGTTTTGGCTTGGTATTATTTGACCCACTTGTTTTTCAAGATTGGTGCCTACTGGGATTCATTAAGTCTCTTTGCCGGCCTCGCACGATTTTACGCTAGCGGTGCAGGTCTCCATAATTTTCTGCAGTGTTTCCTTAATGCGGCACGCTACTATGCCCATCAATGTGCCTATTACGTTGTCTTGATGTTTTTGAGGTTGCATATAATTATGCTTTTGGTTTCCATCCCAAGAATAATTCGGGTGGCCACCGCAATTTGCATTTGGAGTTGTTCCCAAAATTCTGATTCCGTTGCACATTCCCAACAAAATTGATGGATTAGGATTAGCTCCACAAGATTAACGTTGTGTCCACTATTACCACAAATTTCGCTCCAACTCGGAGCTTATTTGAACTTCGTAACCCAGCCTGGTGTTGGGTACTTTTACTCATTTTATTGAGCGAGTTATAATTTGATGTTGGGCAAGCTAAGCTTGTCTTTGTCAAGGCATTCAAACCATGCCTTACGTCAGCCCGATCTTCTTCCTGCCCTCTCGATATTTCATTGTGCCACTTTGGATTTCCTTGCGCAATTTTGTTCAACAAAGTGTTACAAGCTCATCATATGTCTTCTCAAGCTTTCCCACCCGGCTACGAGTCTAGTAATATTTTTGTGTGTAGGTCTAGACTTTCTACAAAGGTATGGGCCAGCACTTAATTCCGATTCTTGATGATGAGGACAGTCTCTCAACAATGACTTGATCTTTCCAAGCCATATGCAAGTTCTCATCGGAGCTTACGCAAAGTGAGTATCTCACTTCTCAACCTTGCGGTTTTCTGAAGGAAAAATCGATAAAGACTTCCTAGCCAAGTCATTCCATGCGATAATGGAGTTCGGTGGCTCGGCTTAGCCCGGCTACTTTTTTTGCCTCCTCCAACGGTGAAAATGGGAGAGGGTCAATCGGACATAATCTATGGACACCCGGTGGGGACAAGCGTGTCAACTGATCTTTAGAAAGCTTTGTAAGTGCTGCTGCGGGTCCTCATGTGCCGTTCCAGTGAACTGACCACTAGAATGTTACAGCTGCACCATATTGTTTAAGCTCAAGTTCCCTCCAGGAGCTCACAGGTTTACGGATACTAGAGTCACATTAAATCTTCAGTGGGATGGCCACTTCGCGGCGGGTCTTCTTTACTTGGCCCTTACATTGACAAGCTGTGCTTGCCCGCGGGTGGTTGTTGTTGTACCTTTACTTGAAGTCTCTTCAGCTTTTGCTCTAGAGCTACTCTCCTTTGCAAATGGATTTGACGTTCAGGTTCAAGCAACGGTTCCACAAGCTCTCTATTTCTAGCCAGCTCGGCAGGACAACCTGTCACCTGCAAAAAAAAATACTAAGACCAAGTTTCTCAACACTTAAGGAAAATTAAAAATCACACAAAAACAGATAAGTTATCAAAACTTTGCCGAAAACTTTACTTAATGGGTAAATGATATGGACATCAATCCAAAAAAGCTATAAGGGAAGGTTTGGAGCACTGGAGCAACTTTGGAAAGGTGTTTTCGGAAAAAGCCGAGCTAGTGCATTGGGAGAAGTTGCACACTAGAGCCTGAACTTGAGACATAATTTTTTCTAACACTGAGGAGAGATAGCTAAAGTGGTACACCAGAGCCCAAACATAAAAAAAATTTCTAACACCTTGGCGAACAAGGAGAAGTGGCACACTAGAGCCCAAACTGCAGAAGAAAATTGTTCAAACACTCACGTGCATTGGCAGAAGTGGCGCACCAGAGCCTAAAATTCAGAGAAATTGTGCTCAAGATGGTGTGATACTTGAAGTGGTGCACCAAACCTTGAACTTCAGATGAATTTTAATCAACACCTTGGCAAAATAAGAGAAGTGGCGTGCCAAAAAGGATTCAAGCTTGGGAAATTTACTAACACTCTGGTGCATTGAGAGAAGTGGCACACGAACAACTGAACTACAAAATTTTGACTAACACCTTTGTGAACCAGAAGCCAAACTTCAGAAGAAATTCAACCTATGTTTGGCGAGATGGGTGAAGTGGCACTCTAGGTCCCATCTGAAAATTATTTTTCTAAGTCCAAAAGTTGAGTTACATAAGGGAAAAAGGGGAATTTGTTACCATGCTTATAAATACATTTCTAGGGCATTTGTTAAGGGGAGTCGAACTTTGTATGCAGTTTTTGGGGAAGAGACAAGATGTTTCATTTTTCTTCTTAGGTTTTTCTTCTTTACTCTTTACTTATTGTGATTTGAATGCTGATTTCATTGGATTTACTCTTGACCATGAGTGCCTAAACTCCCTTATTCTAGGGTTTTGGCCATGGCATGATGGTTGTAGTTTGAATATTCATTTATGTTTGACTTTCAATTCTTTTTTTAAGATTATATATGCTTACTTGATTTCATTTTTATTTGTTAGCTTGATCACAGTTCAAATATTATCTATTGGTTCGGTGATTGAACTAAGGAGAGGGAACTAATGAGGGTTAAACGAAGCATAGAGTAGGTTTCAATTTGTTGTCAAAAATTCAAGATTTGATTTTGTAGTTGAGGATAGGGATCTACCCTACAACCCTTTTCAATTGGGTCAAGTATCTTCAACCGTCATCTCACACTTCTCCTGCGACCATGGATATATAGATATTAGGTTTTTTGAGATAGTTCTTGGCTATTGGAGAGAATAGTTGAGAAATGAGCTCGTAACTTGCCACTAACAGTCTTTAGAAGGATTTAGACTAGCGTATTTGAACATGAAATGCACTAAAACCAAAGCAAGATACCCTTGATAGAAATAAATGAATTCCAAAGATATTTGGTAAATCCAAAGAGGGTTTTCCTGTACATTCATCACAAAATATTTCTAGATCCCAATACCCCCAATACCAGAGGAAGAGTCATCTTGGGTTGACATATAGTGTGACTTGTCAGATATATTGGGTCATATGGTATATCCTCGTTCTCTCCCCCGATCGAGATATCCCCCGTTTTTCCCAAGAAAGATAGATTAAATCATCAAAAATTTGGAGCATGAAGTGTAATTAGATCCATATTTGAGGGGATTCCAATAGAAATCTAGTCAAAAGAAAATATTTATTTTTGATAGGGCTTCTTCCTATACCTATCCCAAAGCACAACTTGAAAGAAAAGTGTCAAGACCTTAAATTTCAATCATCATTTGAATTACAACTCTTTTGCAAACAAATTTATTTTATTAGCTATTATTCACATTTTAAGTTGTAGTAGAATGTAATCTCAAAACTCCTACCAAATTTTACTTATGTTTTCTTGAATAGTGAAATAAAGATTCAACTTAGGTAATTAATCTGACAAGTCTCTATGGGTATGATATCGGGACTTCATCATCCTATATGAATTGAAGATCATGCACGCTTGCTGATAACATCCAAATCCATTCCTCAATTGAGAAAGTGTACACGATTGTATGCAATAAAATAACCCAACAAAGTGTCCAGGTCGAATCCATAGAGAATATGGAATGATTGTGACAAAAGTTTTATATCAATCTAAACTAACTAGAATTATTGCATCACAATTTATAAAGAAAATTCTTGGGGCAAAATATTATCACTATATGATTCTAAGGAAATATCAAAATACGGTAATGCAAGAAACAACGAGAGCAAGTACTAGATGTGTTATTTAAGGGGTGTTGATATGATTGGGGTTAATCAAAATGTCTACAGAATAAACTACTAACATTAATAGCAATGGATTAGGTTGTACCCAGTGTCTTTTGATTAGGTTGTACCCAATGTCTTTTCACCGTTTGGGTACATTCTACTTGGGTTCTTTCGAACCTCAAAAGCACATAATAGATTACCCATATTTTCTTGGAGAAGAAGTAAGTTATTTCTAGCCTTAACCCTTGAATCAGTTATGAAAATGGGCTTTGGCTATCTCTATCCCAACTCCACACTTACAAAACTCAATTCCCCACAAAAGAAAAATAAGTGAACACAATCTACGTTTGCAAATATAAATATTTTTAATTAGAACTTAGAGAAAGCATTAGACTCATGCACAATAAGTAATTGTAAGACTAAATTTTTAACACCCAATCCAATCTAAACCCCTATAAAGCACACACCCCTAGCAATTAAATTAGCTACTCATGAATGGGAACAAGAGAATTATATAAACAAGACATTCATTAACATTCCTCATTGAGTAGTAAAATTGAGCTTGAAAGTATACTTCAATGATGGTTTCTTACGCTATAATTTAAAGAAGAAGAACACTAACTCTTCCTTCTCTCTCGGATTCTCTCTCTATAAAAATTGATATTCAAAAAGTACTCTTTCTTCTAAGATCAAGCTGTGTACAAATTAGGGAAAGTATGCTCCTCTTTATTCTGCACAGATTCCCATTTTTTCCCTGAGAAGCTTCCAAAATATTCTTGTGCCAGATCTAGACAATATTACCCTTTTTAGCACGGACTCATTAGCGAGGTACCTGCATTTCATAGCTTCCCATCCACGAGTCGCAAGTCTCTCACAGCTCATGTTCAGAGAGGCTTGGGTATATCCTGCGGTTGCACTTGCATTTCGCAAGTGGTCTTCAGATCTTGACTAGTACGATCTTGTGCCGTAGCTGCGTTTCGTAGGTGAAATTCCTCGGCTTTCCCTATTTAAGTTCAACACCTATAAAATCAAAGAGAAAGGGTGTAAAACCATCCTAAATGAGTTTAAAACAAAGAAAAAGCTCATGCTTAAAGCCTAATTAATTGGTAAATTAGCAACTCATCAAAACTCAAAATGTGAACCATTGCTTGTCCTCAAGCAAGCCATTCCTCATAACTAAGAAATTTATGCATGTCATATAACAAAAAGTGCACAAAGGACCTCCAACTTAGACGACCCCAAAATTGCACACTGAATTAATATAAAGAGGGGACTCAAAATTGTTGCACACTCTTCAAGAGATGACACAAGCAATTGGCATTTCACAAGTATTTCCTTTCAATCAACACAAGGAGCATAAATTATCAAGACAAGCTCAAGTAGCATCTCAAGTCATTTACAATTCACATTCAAAGGTTGCCTTCAAGTTTGTTGTACACTTGTCCTAATCACACCTTTCAATTTGAAACACATTGAAGTATGTACCCTAAGGAAGTGATGCCACTCACTCGAAGAGAGAATCTCATGTATTTTTCATGCATTTCACACATAGGGAATACAGAATAAAGCAGATATGCTCACTCTCACAATTAAGTTCAAGTGCATGTAAATTGAACCATAGGCTTTCCCATCGTGTATCTCACCACTAATATCAAGTTGCTACATTCAAAATCACCAAGGACTTGCAGGTTATCATGAAGGCTAGGGATAAGGGTAGAAAAAATGTTTAGATGTAGTCACTAGAACCTCCCTAATGCCTTTTGTGACCACCTTCTAAATATCCAATTACACTGATGAGCTCACTCCATCTTATCATTCCTTATTCATCATTCTCATTTCTTATAAAAAATCCTCCTTATAACCCCTTGGACTCCACAACTAGCATCATATAAGCAAGAGGTAGCACCTTTCAAGAATTCTTTTTCATCTAATGATAAAGGTGTTTCAACCAACTATTTCATTCATTTTATCATAATTTTGTGCTATCTTTCATTAACCCTTACATGTTCTACCCACTTTTTTGAAAACCCCCAAAACTAAGCTTTTGCCTAAATTCTTCCTTATCTCTCCCCAAATTTCGGTCTTCAAGCCCCATTTGGCATTCTTTAAATATTAGCACTTAGGGAGGATGGGTGCGAAGAGATAAATTACAAAAGTGTACTAGGCTTATAATGTAGTTTATAAAGAAAGGTATCAAAGCCTCAAACATTGGCTAGCAAAGATAGATATTCAAGGAGGTCATTTTGGGTGAAGTGACTGCCCAAAGTAGGCCTAAAATCATGTTCTAAGTTAATCCATGCCTAGAATTTCGCCTTGAGTCACACTTAGGGAAAGTTCTAGATAATTATGCACACACGAGAATTCTGCTAAATACATCACCACACAGGGCATCACAATCCAAGGAGTTTACGTAGTTCCAAAAATCACATCAAAGGTATGACTTCAGACAAGCTAACATGTGAGACAAAAAGTCAATCAATGAATGTGAAATTCATGACAAGAGAATGCTCATTTGTAGGTCCAAGTGCCCCTTGATAAGAGTGCTCATTTTTCAAAATTCATTTGCAATGCCAATTTTTTTTTTGTGGTACCTCTTAAAGCAAGTGCAACAAAAGATTCACAAAGACTCTAGACATGACATTTTTCCTTAAAAAAGTCACCTCTCAATCTAGCACAGGTGAATGCCACCTGGCTAAAAAATGAAAGACAAAAAAAGGAAATTTTGCTCCTTTGAAAACAACCGTAGTAAAAAAAACCTTGGTGTTTAGTGCTATCTACAATGAAAAAAGGCGAATTTTTAAAACATAGGTCATGAAACAATTGTAAAAATAGAATCCGTGGCAACCAACATTATGAACACAATATTTCCATTTCAACACAAGCCTGATAAGGGCATTCATTCGACTAAATAAAAATTAAAAATCATCAACACAATGAGAATTTAAGCCCTACAAGGACACAAATGATTTAAGAGATAAGAAATAGCTAACAAGTGAGAAACATCCAACCCCAAACTAAGAATTAACATTTTCCCCAATGTGAAAGTAAAACAAAGATGGGAAAAAACTCCCTGATTCGGCTACTCTTCAGCATCATCATCAGCCTACTCATTCTCATCAGTCTCTCCTCCTAGATCGGCCCCATGCATCGCAACAAAAACCCACAAATAAGTCATTTATTTACCCTCAGGCCATCAAAAGGGAAGCCATGGCCTTGTCAATGAAGCTCATGACGTGATCAGCAATTGGTGCCCTATTTTGGAGGCCTCACATATTAACTCGGAGAGATGAGACCGCTCCTTTAACCATGTCCGCGTGGGAGTATAGCTTCTTCAGGATCTATAATACATCCTTCAGTTCCTTCTTCAGCGACCTATTGATAAGAGCTGGAAAGTCTTGAGCGAACCTCTGAAGTTTTTCCACAAAAGTGGGTCATTTTTGCCAGTTTACGGATCCCGCTCAGTCTAGAGGATGAAGGAGGAGGTGAGGCCCTATGAATGGCACTTCTCAAGAATCTTATCTCGATAGCTCAAGGTTTGGCTCATTGAGATCTAGCGCCAAATGGGTCTCATTAATATCATATGTGGTTGAGCTCTCGGGTGTATCCCATGCTTGCATCTTCTTCCTCTTGCTTTTGGTAGCATCCGCCTTCCTTTTCTTGTCAACAATGATGACACCAGTGGCAGAGCTCATTGTTTCATTGGGAAATAGTTGAACTCCCACTTTTTGGCATAGTTGGCTAATGAGCACGGGGTAGGGCATGGAGAGCCCTTACTGTCTAGCCTTTCTCTTCATCTGGGTTGCCGCCATTGGTGGCCACTACTTGAGAAAAATTTATGGGCACCACTGTCATGATGCAAGCAATTAGTATAGCCACCTTAAGGTTCACCCGCTGGTCATTCTTGGATGTTATGATACAACAACATAAAAATTCCAGCCACAACTTGGCCACAAACTTAAGGTCTTGTCTTTCAATTTCACCCCCTATGGTGGTCCATAATGGCTTACCATTGGCTATGACATGAGCAATCAAACCAAATTGATCCTCTTTGTTGGCTACCCTTATGGAAAACTTAATCCCCCGAGTCAATCTCATCCTCCCAAAATATGGCATTAATAGCATCAGGAGTGATGTCTACTTCCACGCTGCAAACCATGGCTGAAGGTAGGCAAGGGAAATCATCTATCCTTTAAATCCTCCCAATGGACATATACAATGACCCATTGTTAAAAATAACGAGTAGTCCCAAGACCCGTCACTTCCTCCCTGATCAAGACCAGCCTCACCATGAATCCCATCCAACGACTCGTTACAACCACCAATGGGTAATTTTGAGACCCGTTATTCCCCAATCCAAATATTCAACTTATCACCATGGGCATCTCTAACGACCCGTTCTTTCTACTAACAACCCGTACCTTGGGTCGTCTGAGGGGGAACTCCAGATATTTCTGCTGATTTTTCCTTTCCACCACCCGGGCCTAGTCTTATGCACTTTTGAGGTATTACAATATCTCCCCCTTAGGAACATTCATCCTCGAATGTGGGAAAAAATACAGAAAAGCAGAGAAATGCAATAATCATACTCAAACACTGAACTTACATATTGAAAACTAATGGAGTAACTGACTCTGAATTGGACTATACGACTGAACTGAATTCATGAATCATATATACATAGTTTAGCATGAAAGAAACTGGGGTACATGATCTGAACATGAAACTGAATAGAGTTTTAGGGCAGAAATCGATACCTCAAGATGGAACTGAGCCGGTACGGAATAGATGTGGGTATCTAGCCATCATATCTGCTTCGGCTTCCCATATAGCTCCCTCAACATGTGATTCCTCAATAAAACTTTAATTGAAGCAACTTCTTTGTTTCTTAGCCTTCGAACCTGACGATCTAGTATTTCCACAGGAACCTCTTCATAACGAAGGCTGCCTTTCACACTAACACTGTCCACTAGAACAACTAGAGCTTGATCACCCAAACACTTCTTTAGGAGCGATACATGGAAAACAGGGTGAACGAAAGCTAATTCTGAGGGCAAGTCCAATTAATATGCCACCTTGCCAACCCATTTCACAATCCGGTACGGGCCAACATAACGTGGACTGATTTCTCCTTTCTTTTCGAACCTCATCACTCCCTTCATGGGAGACCCTTTAGAAACACTCAATCATCCACTTCAAACTCAAGTTCCCTCCTCCTCACATTAGCATAGGACTTTTGGCGACTTTAAGCTATTTTCAATCTATCCCATATGAGCTGAACTTTCTCCATGGCCTCATGGACTAATTCTTGTCCTATCGTTGCAGGTTCACCAACATCAACCCAACCAATAGGCGATCTACACCTCCGCCCATAGAGTGCCTCAAATAGAGCCATATGAATGCTGGAATGATAGCTATTATTGTGTGTGAACTCAATAAGAGTCAAATGGTCATCCTAACTACCCTTGAAATCAATCACACATGCTCTCAACATGTCCTTGAGAGTCTGAATTGTCGGCTCCACTTGACCATCGATTTGTAGGTGAAATGTTGTACTGATCTTGGCTGGAGTACCAAGTCCCTTTTGAAACGACCTCCAAAACTGGCGGATAAATTTGGTACCTCTATCTGATATGATGGACAAGGGAACTCCTTGAAACCGAACTTTCTCTTAGATGTATAGTTTGGCATAATCCTCTGTGGAATCAGTGGTTTTGACTGGTAGAAAATGAGAGGCTTTGGTCAACCTATCCCGGACCACCCAAATGGAGTCATACTTTCGACGAGTGCGAGGCAACCTTATGATGAAGTCAATATTGATCTCCTCCAACTTCTGACTAGGGATACTGATGTCCTAAGGCACACCTCTCGGTCGCTGATGCTCTACCTTTACTTGTTGACAATTTGGACACTTAGCTACAAATTCTACGATGTCCTTCCTCATGCCATTCCACCAATAGAATACCTATAGATCATGGTACATCTTGGTGGAACTTCGATGTATCGAGTATCTGGAACCATGGGCCTCGTGCAACATCCAATTTCTCAAATCACCAATGTTCGGGACACATAAGTGACCTGATAATGAAGCACTCCATCCCCCCAGAGTAGAAGACCTCTATCTTCTCATTGTAACGACTTCCTTTAACTTTACAAAACTAGGATCCTCGTCTTATCTTGCTTTCACATTAGTCACTAAGGATGATTCTGACCCATTCTGAACTATAACACCGCTATCAATCGAGTCAACCAAACAAACTCCCAAACTTGTAAGTCGATGCACATCTTTCACTAGCTCTCTCTTCCCCTTATATACATGGGACACACTCTCCATAGAGAGTCCACTAAGTGCGTCTTCTACTACATTGGCATTACCCAGATGGTAAAGGACACTCATGCCATAATCATGAGTAGCTCCAACCACCTTCTTTGCCACAAATTTAGGTCCTTCTAGGTAAACACATATTGCAGGTTCTTGTGGTCTGTAAAAATATCTACATGGACCCTGTAAAAATAGTGTCTCCAAATCATCAATGCAAATACCACCGCCGCTAATTCAAGATCATAGGTTGGGTAATTCTTTTAATGAACCTTTATCTACCTGGAATCGTATGCTATAACTTTACCATGTCGCATCAATACACAACCAAGGCTGATTCTAGAAGCATAACAACACACCACAAACCCATCGATACCCTTAGGTAGGGTTAACACCAGTGTTGAGGTGAGTCGAGTCTTCAACTCCTGGAAGCTCCTCTCACAAGTATCCGACCATTAGAATTACACTTTCTTTTAGGTCTATTTGGTTAATGGCACTGCAATGGATGAGAATCCCTCAATAAATCTCCGATAATAACTAGCTAAGCCCAAGAAGCTCCTGATATCTGAAGGATTCACCAGTCTACGCCAATTCTTCACCGCTTCTATTTTCTGTGAGTCCACCTTTATGCCCTCACTTGATACCATATGGCCCAAAAATTCCACTAAGTTTAACCAAAACTCGCACTTGCTGAATTTGGTATATAATTGGCGATCCTTGAGAGTCCGTAGTACCACCCTCAAATGAGTGGCATTTTCCTTCTCGCTCCAAGAGTATATCAGGATGTCATCAACATACACGATTACGAACATATTCAAGTATGGTTTGAACACCCTATTCATCAAATCCATAAAAGCTGCAGGAGCATTCATTAGTACGAAAGACATAACTACAAACTTATAATGACCATACCATATCTTGAAGGCTCTCTTCTCAATGTCACTCTCCTAGACCCTGAGCTGATGGTATCCGAATCTGAGATCTATCTTCAAAAAGAACTTAGCACCCTGAAGCTGGTAAAAAAAGTTATCAATCTGGGAAGAGGAAACATGTTCTTGATGGTGACCTTGTTTAATTTCCAATAAGTAATACAAATTCGAAGAGAACTATTTTTCTTTCGAACAAAGAGAATTGGTGCACCCCATGGGATTTGCTCGATCTGATGAACCCCTTATCCAAAAGGTCTTTCAACTCTTTTAGCTCGGTTGGAGCCATTCTGTAAGGCGGAACAGATATAGGTTGTGTATTGAGAAGAAGGTCAATAAAAAATCAATCTCCCTCTCGGGAGGAATTCCCTATAGGTCCTCTGGATACTCACATACTACTTTAATGGATTGGATAGTCGGGGTCTCGGACGTAGCATCCTTAACCCTAACTAAATGGTACATGCAACCCTTGGAGATCATCTTTCTAGCCTTAAGGTATGAAATGAAATGACCTACAGGCACAGCTGAATGATCTTGGGCATAATTGCATGACCAAGTGCTACTTTTTCACTTAGTTTAGTCATGTTTGTGTATTTATTCACTTACATTCTCATGTGATTTGATGTAAATGTGAATATATACTAACCAACATGATTAGTCCTTGTTTTTGAAGGTTAATAATGCATTTGAGNTATATACTAACCAACATGATTAGTCCTTGTTTTTGAAGGTTAATAATGCATTTGAGGATCTAATTCATGATTTTGTGAAGTGGAGGAATGGAATCAAGAGAAAAGCATAAAAGTCAACAAGTAAACATTCAATAACTGGCACCCTACGTGATAGGGGCCGTGGCACGCTGCCAACGCAGCAACACTTGGCCGAAAATTGCATTTTTTGGCACATTCCAGTGAGGGTACGCATTACCTCCGTGTAATAGAGGTCAATTAGGGAGTTCATCTCTGTGACACGAAGTTGTTCCACCACATGCCAAATTTTTGCATTTTTTCAGCATAGTATAAATTTAACCCTTACCTTCTAAAATCATTAAACACGGGATTTTCTAGAAAAACCGAAGGGAGGCACGAAGGAGACTTTGAGAACTCCTCCTGGGTTCATATTTTCATCATTTCTTTTCATCTATACTTGTAGGTAAACTACTATAAACATGGTTTAGAGTATTTGTACAAACATGGGTGGCTAGAACCATCCATCAGGGTTGAGGCCATGGATATGATTGTATTTGCTTAGATTCATTTTGGGTTGAGTTGTTAGTTGTTGTTTTGTCTTACAATATTTATTATTGTTGTTTTTA